>JAMAKP010000008.1:357316-420035 GCA_023628455.1 Chaetomiaceae sp. B2702 | reverse complement strand
CGTTGCCCCCGCCTGCCCGTCCGCGCGCGCCCCCCCCAAATTGAAGGGTTTCCGTCGACTGTTGGTGGTGGTTTGGGGGAGGATATACGGGACGTAACGCTCAACACCCACAACATCAGAGGCCCCGATGGGCCCGGGGAGAACAAAACTAGTCTGAAGTGTTCGCTATTGCACAGGAAAGTAGCGAAGGCCCGCACTGCCTGCCGCGCTGGCATTGCCGGAGCCACAGGCTGGGCTAGCCGGACCGGAAAGGGGTTGTTCAGAGGGCTGGCGACTTTACTTTTGGAACTGGCTGCTGGACGGTTGGCATGTGAAATAAGTCGCATGAAGCCGCCAGCACGGAGGGTACGAGGCGCCATAACCGCCAGCAATCTATTCTGTGGGACCTGATTCGTTAAAGTCGGGTCACAGCCCTGATGCTTTCAACGGGCGTTACTGCATAACGTTAACCGCTGGGCGCATGCGAATGATGCGATGAACCCCCCGTTTTGGCGGACATTGTGGGGGACCGAATCAACCTCTCAGTGGTGTGGCCCTGCAAGAGTGTCGGATTGTCGTCGTGTAACAGATTCGACAACTTTGAACAGTTTGATTTGGTCAATTCTCCCTCACTCACCTCTCTGCGTGAAGCGATAGTTTAAGCGCGGAAACCATCTCAGGGAGAGACCAGTTGCCGGAAATCACCGCTGCAAGGATGCAAAGATGGGAAATCTGCCAGCAGGACGAAAACCAGCCCCGGCCAGGCCAGCAGCCCCGGCCAAGCTCCGCCATCTTGTCAGTTATCATATCTCAAAAACCAACAACCATCGAATCTCGGTTGGGCCGTCTTCTCATTGCTCAGACCAGCTTCGGATACCGTAGGCTGGAACGAACCCTGACCGCCCATCGCCAGGGATATGCCGCTCAACCGAGATTGGATCGGCCACGAAAACCGGGTTCCCGGGACCGGTCTCACCGCGCCGCTTCCATGCTGCATGCTGCATGGAAGCCTGTTGAAAGTGATGGCTTGGAATTCCGGCGCAAACCTTGGGTGGCGGACCATCGTTCAACTCGACTGCGTTGTTCGCAATTACAGGCAACCTCAGACACGCAGTCGGAACCACAGAACACCTCCCGGAGCCGAGATGACGACGTCGGTCCTCGGTTCGATAAAGGGACAAGTCACAACAGCATCGTAAACGGTACTCCTCAGGAGAGTATCCCCTCAAAAAGCTGCCAATGACAATCGCAAGTTTCCGTTGACAATCCTCCCCGCAATGGCAAGTATCTCACACCTTGGCGCGGATGTATGGGTATCCGAGGGGAACCCGTCAACAATCGAACCCCTGTCCCTCCTGCAAGGACACTTCCACACGCCGCGCCCCGGCAACCTTTCCCAGTCTGGCATCCTGCAAGAGAGGACGCTTTCCCTGTACGGTAATAGTGCCACCAAACGATACTCGGCATTTGCACACCCCGATGCCCGTGCAGTAGCACTATGCAGGCGTCCCGATCCGTGTGTGCCACCAAAGTGCCCCGATGGCACGCCACGTGGGGTGTTCAGCGCTGCTGAGCTAATCAGAGTACGGCGGTGGCGATGGTTGAAACCGGCGAAGGCATAGTCCAAGTCTTTTTGATGCATGCGGTTTTCGTGGGGAGCTGGGCTGGCGACGTGTTCGTTTGTAATGCAGGCTGCAGAATGGGATCGGGCGATGTCTGCAGGATCCTACTGGGCTATCAGAATCAAACATCCGGGGCGGTGTTGTGCAGATGGTCACTCCGGAGGACCAGTAGGTTGGGGCGGATAGGACGAGATATGACGCTTGTTCCTCCACTCAGGGGGCTCATCTGAGACACGACGACGTAGCCGCCTAGTTGCGCTTTTTGGAGTTGTAGAGTCCACAGAGTCTTGGTTGAATATTGTCAGACAAGAAGCTGGTGGGTCGAGTCTTGTTCTTGTACCCGGAAGTAACTGAGCCGGGAGTCGCGATGAGCCCTTTCATTATCCGTGATGGGCGGTGTCATCAGTTGCACTTGGCTAGCATAACCCTTACTTCACGTTGCGCTCCCGGCAGCGCCGCCTAATCGATACTCCGAATCCAGCAAGACTCGGGAGAGCATGTACCAAAGAAAGCCTTGCGGTAAACATCGATGTCTTTCCGCAGGGAACTTTTAACCGACCAGTACAAACGGGAAAATAGAAGTGACACAGGAGGTATCACGCATGTCGACTTCAAAAATAAGCATCGTGTGACTGGTTGCGGAAGCCTTGCAGTGCAGATATCCATCCACAATCTGGAAATCATTTCCACACCACATTCACGACGGGTCAGTGGACCGGCGGTGAGCCTGCTCTCCAACGCGAGGCAGATGTGGGGGTGGAAGGCGCACGCAAGGCTCATAGTATGACCACATCTTGACCGTGATGATTTCACCCAGGAGGTCCGGATGCACCGGCGGCGCCCCCGGGCCACACAGACGAAGAGTCCAGTAAGAGTATGACTCTTTTTCCAATCAAACTTCAAGCGCCAGATGTGCCATTGGATCCGGAGATGTAAGCGAGCCCGGAGCTAGCTGATGAGACCGCGTTTTCCGCTTAACAATGGTCTTCGTTGGGGGGCAACTGCCTCTTGCATGGCATAATGTGATAATAGAAATGCAAGTCTCACTGGATGATCTGCTGCGTCAGCTCAGTGTACAAGTCGACGCGAGGAGTGTTGACTGCCGGATGTGGTCTGTGATGCTGTGAGGATGTATTCATCGTCAAAGGGTGACATGTATGTACATACCATCGTGAGGCAAGATTGTTTATCCCTGACAACATTGACCCGGCTAAGAACGCCGCCTCATTTCACTGTCGCTTTCGCGTATTCTTGACGTTCCCACAGACTCTATCACGGACTCTGTACGACTTCCTGCAGAACGATGAACCGAGAGTCGGATGTCACACCAGATCCCAGTGCAGCCCCGGCCGTAACGCGTGCAGATTCGGACCTCGATGCTGTTCTTATTTTATTCCGGTAAGTGGTATTGTTGGTTGGTCTCCCATTCTGGAGGAGGAGGCTCTAAAAAGGCAACGTTTCATCCCATTTTGTGTTCGCCTTGATTCAGCTGCCCGGTTGTGTTCGTGTTGCGTCTTCCCGTGTAGTCTAGCAACACGCAACCCATTCAGAAACCCTGTTATCAGGTACCCTTTTACTCAAGTTTCGGTTCTACGACGCCTTGTTGTGCCTGCTCCTCCAGATGGCCGACGCGTACTTGCAGCACGTTAGAACGCATGGGACTTGGGTAATGGGCGCACAAGCGCACACACCACCATGGGAGACGGAGACAGACACGTATGGCTCTGGGTGGGGGTCGCCGGCAGTTATCCGTGGATCGCGCTGACGTTTCGATGAGCCCACAGCGGATGACCCGACGGCAATGGTACGGAGTCCCCGGTGTTGAATGGCTGGTGCCGGTAACGTGGCGTCTGGTGATGTGGTCAGCATGGCTGTGCTTGTCACACACCGAAGCCACGTAATCCCATCTCGATCTTGAGTTCAACTCACACAGTGCACTGCTCTGGTGTCAGTTCTGCAGGTCGAGAAAGATTAGCCGGCGAGTTCTTTGTGCCCTTCGCTTGTTCGCTGATTTCCGTCCATCCGGGCCGTCCTCATCCACGGTGATGCTAAGAGACCTGTGACCCTTGAAGGGGATAGCATGACATGAGCAACATATTCAACAACATATCTGACATTGATATCGGGCGCAATGCAAAGACTACTACGTGCCAAGCTCTCTTTCATAATTCCGACAGTATTCGAAACAAACGGCAGTGGTTCAGAAATCGCGGAACATGACAACACTTGCAGCATCAAAACTTGCGCTTCTTCTTCGCAGGGCCTGCCGCCGCGCGCTTCTCTATTTCTCTTTGGAGCTCGGCCCGCTTGCGATCAGCGCGTTCTTGTGACGTTTCTCGTACTTGTTCCTTCTTGGGCTCGGATGCTGGGGTCTTGCTTCTTCCCCTAGTATCGTCGCTCGCACTTGCTGCGGATGCCTCGGGGCTTGCTGCTTTCTTCCCGATCGTGCCCAGCTTGTGCCTTCTCGGGAGCTGGGTGGACTCTTCTGGAGGAACTGCCGGAGACGGCGAGCGCGTGGATCTGGGAGCTGCGGCTTCTTGCTTCGATTTTCCCCCAATGCGGCCCAGCCCACCTCGTTTAGGCGCTGGCTTTGGGGGCAAAGGAGAAGGAGAACGGACCAAATCTTCCCCATCGACTTCAGAAGCAGTCTCGGAGTGGGTGTCGGCGGAGGGTTTCTGTACCTTGGTTGACCTTGGCGGTATGCTCGGAGGCGGAGGCGGAGGGGATGGAGACGGGGATGCTCTTTTGTTTCTACCTATAGCTCCAAGCCTGGGTCCCGCCTTTGGCTTAGCCGTAGTAGGGGAGGGTGCTGCAATCTCTAGAACATCTTCACCATCCGACGTCTCATCATCATCCCTTGCAGGTAGAGGACTGTCACGTTTGCGTGGGGGCCGAGCGCCTGGTGGAGTGGCCTGAACCTGGAAGTCATCCTCCTCGCCGTGGGTTTCCGGGACTGGAGGCGTAGAGGCCTTTTGAGACTCCTGCCTCTTTGGCGTTTCCGTTAGGATAATGCTCCTTCCCTTGGCGAGCTTTGTCCACCAGTCATTCAGGACGGTGGATGCCTCGAGGTCGGGATCGCGCTTGTACTGCAAACCCCCGGCGCCAAAGACGGTGCCCAGCAGAATGGAAACGTCGGTGGATTGTGCGGCGGGACGAAGCCCGGCAGGCTTGTTCCTGAACTCGGACTCTGAGAATGGGGCGAGGCCCTTGACCTTCTCTCCAGCATTGGTTCTGGTCACCTTGCGCTTCCCAGACAAGACGTTGAAGACGTGTTCCAGCCCTGTTCCAGTGGCTTCCAATTTGTCTATCAGCTTGGCGATGACGGCATCTTTCTCCTGGAGAAGCGAGACGAGCTGGTCAATCTCTCGCGTGCGAGCCTCCTGTGCCTGGGTCATGGGAAGGACGAGCTCGGACGCAATGGTCGAAGGAGGGCACTTCTTCAAGTGCATTGGCCACTTGAAGGGCTGCAGAGGCTTTGGTAACACACAGGTGACATGGACTGTCAGAGAGTCGCCGTCGTCGGCCCGGGCGAGTGTCAGAGACGTGTTGGTGTGCTCGGAATCGCTGTTGTCAAAGGCCGCCCGTAGGATCTCCAGCATTTTGCGGATCTGGTCGGGCCCGTCACTCGGGTCTATGCTCGTGTCCTCCACCATCCCGCGTTTGATGATGGGTCTCCTGTCGAGACTCTCGACCCACACATTGGCCATATCCGACAAATGCACGCTGTACGAGTCTGCGGTGAAAGCAGTTGATACCAGGAGCGTGGGAATGCCAGCGGCAGCGGCCGGCAGCAACCTCCAAGACGGATGGCTAGACATTGTGAGAGGGGATTTGTTGAACGTCGCAGAATCGGTTAGCCTCAGCCACGCGGGCGTAAGGCACGCTTTTTGGACGGAACGTTGGACGGATAGGATTCAATAGTTTGAAACAGGGTAGAGTTGCCGTAGAGTTGCCTGTCCGTCGAGGTATAGGTACCAGGCTGCTGTGCAGTCTCTTGGGCGTTACTGGCGTAGTCGGGTCGGTAATGCGCCTTAAGCTTGTAGGTACGTAGCCACGGCACGGAGTGGTATGCGCACTGATGGCCCACAAACCCTGCTTTTGGTCACGTCAAACGAACGCCTAGCCACGTACCAATCTCCCCCAAAACTGTGGCCAGCCGGCTTGGTGGCGCGATGCGGTACGAAGTTGTACAGCTTACGCTGGAGCTCACCCCGCGCAGGACGTCGATCTGAGCCGAAAGCACAGCCGTAAGTCGTCCCGTTGCTGCCTGGGCTTGGTTGGGCAAGAAGAGACTGCTGCTCCAAGGTGGCGGGGCTGCCTGAAACCTGAATCTAAAATCCGGACAAAAGAGATATCTCAAAAGTGCCTACTGCTTAGAGACTCCTGCCAATTTGAAGATGTTGCCAATGAACAGACATGTATTGTACCTGGGACTTGGGCGACGGATGATGGGTTGGGAAAGCTGCAGAATCAAGGCCGTGAGGGTGTGATGTGATGTGGGTCGTGGAGTAGGCGGGGCGTTGCTGAAGACCTTGACCAATCGCACGCTGCTGGTCAAAAGCACAAATATTTTCCACTGAAAAAGGGTTAGGGTTCTATGCAGGGTGCAGACCATCCTGAGGAGGCTTACACCGGCTGTGAACCCAGCTTCACAACAGAGGGTAATAGTGAACCAGTGAATTACAATCGTCAAAGAAAGTAGTTTGGGACATTATTGGATGGTATGATGGGTGGTCATGTACCGTTTAACGCCGTTCCAGCGTATTGTTTGGCAGTCCAGACAAAAGAGAGCACACCACAACCAGTGGCATCCTACAGGTAATGAACAACAAAACCCTGGATCCCCAAAACCTACACCAGGGATATACAGCTCAAAATCCTGTCAACAAACCCTCACGGACAGAGTGAGAGAGGCTTTCGACTCACATCATTCCCATCTCACGCCTCTCAACCCTCAAGCATCCGACAGCACCCCTTCCTCTTCCTCCGCTCATTCTCCCTCCCAATCTCCGCCGTCCACTCATCCCATACCTCTTCGGGCACATCCAACCACCGACCCCATTTCTTCTCAAGCTCCTCCTCCCGCTCACCAATCCAATCAAAATAATCCTCGAGATCGTTCGTATTGTCCTCGTCCCAGATATCCGCATCCTCGTCCACGAAAACGACCGACGCGGGTTTCCGGTCCAAGTGCGCCAACACCGTGCTCGCCTCCGCCTTCTCGGCCACGTCAATCGCCGTGTCGCCTGCGCTGTTGAGCACGGACTAGATGCTCAGGCCCAGCGTGCAGTGGAGGGCTTTGAAGGCGCCGACGCTGTCGTGGCGCGCGGCGAGGTGGAGGGGTGTGTCGCCTTCGACGGGCTCGCTGTGGGTTGGAGCTGTGTCGGCGTTGGTGTTGTCTGGCGCTGCCGCTGCGGGTGCGCCGTGAGGGGCGATGAAAGGCTGGGATGGGTCGAGGTTGTGGTGCTCGACGAGGTGGAGGATCAGCTCGGGCGCGTCCTCGATGGCGGCGCAGTGGAGCGGGCCGAAGCCGGCTGTGTTGTGGGTGGTGAGGATGGCTGCGGTGGCGGCGGTGATGATGCGGTCCAGAAAGGAGGGTGGGCAGTGCTGGCGGATGGCATACAGTGCTGTGTTTTCGCCGCTGTTGGTGGTGGGAGTGTGCAGGAGGGCCAAGCGGAGGGCTGGCTGGTTGGGGAAGAGTGCTGGGTCGAGCAGGTACTCAAGGATGTCGGCTGAGTGACGGATGGCGGCATAATGGACTGCGTTGCGGCCATCGTCATCTCGGGCCCGTAAGAGGAGGACACCTTTGGTGGTTGTGTGCTCGAGTGCGATGCCGGTCAGCAGCATGTCGAGAGCCGTAACATTGTCGGCGACCGAGAGAGCCAAGACTTGATCATTCTGCTCTTCTGTGAGAATGCCCGCAGCGTTGCGGAAGCTGAAAAGCTCGTGTTCAGACACCGGGAAATCATCCATGGCTAGATGAGCACAATAGCAGGCGACAGCTTTGCTATGATGAAAGGGTTATGAGAAGACAGCGCAATGGGATAAACAATCGTGACCAGAACAACAAAAGAAAAAGCCTCGCATCGAGTGAGGATTTGGCTATCGGTGCTGTGGGAAGAACACGCTAGCCGTGATAGAACAGAGGCACAAACAATTCTCTATTAGCGTGAATCCAACGCGTCTGTTCACGACGCGACTGGTTTGTTTCCCTAACAACGCGGTTGTTTCTTTCGTCTCAAGTTAGTTGATGGCGGTCTACCCTTCCCCTCCTTCCCGGCCCTGGTAACTAGCCTGCCCTTTATCAATGAGTTCCAATGGCACATTGTCACCGCCCCTCCCAATAAAAGCCAACACCGGTTGGCTCAACGGCATTGGGAGGGAGTCGGTTGGAACGACAACCGAAAGAGGCCGTGGGTTCGACTCCCCCCTCGAGAAGTAAAATCTCCTTTGGGGATTTTCGTAGCCGTCCACCTCCATTCGACCGGCGCGAGAATGGGGCTGGGCGGTGAGCTTTTTGGGTTTTTTTTCTTTTCTTTGTTTCCCATTCCGAACTATAGTCTCTTCGCGGTCGTCGACAAGGGTTTTTATTCCATTTATAGACAGATTGTCTATCTTTTGCTCCGCTTTCCAACCATATCCTGCCATAGCCATAAATCTATACAATCAACGCCATCGAGTCAGTCCACTTCAAGTGATCAAATATAGATCACCCACTGCTGGATAAACTAAGGTAGAACACTGCTGATCGGAAGCAAAAGCAAAACCATACAACCTGTGTCAAACTAACCACCCATCTTAGATCCCATCCCCTCTAGACCCCCAATCCCCCCACTCCCCTTCCCACCCCTTCTCAGCCCCTCCTGCACCCTCCCTTCTCCCACATTCAGATCCGCCCCTGAATTGGAGGTGGGCGCAGGGGCATTCTTCTCGCCGCCGAAGACATGCGACGGGCGAAGCGTCTCATCGACAGGCTTCTTGGGCGTGTTTTGCTTATGTTGTTCAGCCGTCTCACCGCCTGCTGGCTCGTTCATGGACCCATCGCGCAGGTCGTGGTTGTGGGTGATGCTGTGCTCCGTGAGAGGGTTGCGGTAGTAGCTGGACATGGTTGGCTTAGGCTTCGTGTGACTGATATTGGTTTTGCGGTGGTCAGAACTGAATTGGCTCGGTTCTCGAATGGGCTTGGTGGTGATGATAGTGTGTTGAATGGGGTGCGGTATTGCTGGTGTTTGGGTTGGGCGGCATGATGTCATGGCGGTGCATGGCAGCCCTTGACTGACGTCGATGGAAGGCTTCTAGGCTCCCAGCGGGGCCTACAACCCCGTTCAGGGAGCGAGTGCACACTCTCATTGAATGGAACGACCATCGTAGCCTATGTTACAATCGGTAGTTCGACACGGAAAGCTGAAATAGCAACCGGGCTTGGGCAAGCGGCACAAATCCAGCATCACAGACGGCGGGAGTTGCCATATTAGTGTTTTACCCCTAGGGTTATTTCCTGTTAAGGTCTTTTCTTGAAATTGGGCCGACATATGCCAGCTCTGAGCTTCCTTCGCGGCGTTGAGCTTCGAGATGCGAAAGAGAACCATTCTACTCTCCTCTCCGGGATGAGCTCGACAAGCGTCTGACCGATGGTGAGTTCCCGATTGCTGGTCCCTCCTCAGACCTAACAGACTCGTCGCAACACTGTGACGGGTCTGCTGCATGGCTACCCTTAGAGAAACATCCTGCTGGAAAACGGTGGGCCAGGACCTTAAAATAACAGCATTCCTGGCTTGCTGCGGTGACAGCGTTTTACCGCATGTTACACCTTCCGCACTAAGCCTTACGATGTTGTCGCCTAGCTGTACCGCTCTCCCATAATGACAAGATATGGCCTTCAGACGTCCGTCAACAATAGCTACCGAAGAGCTCCGACTGTTGAAAGGCTCCCTCCAAGAGCCGCCCCCTTTTACACTACAGGCTCCTACACTTGGCGCACAGGCAACACCTCCGAAGTTGTTTACCTGAATGGCCAAACGTTCAACATCCAATTATTCTCTTGGCCAGACGACCAACCATGGTAGACGGTCACACCTATGGGTAGACGCTATCGACCCGTTCAATTGGAAGGGCCACCGTTCACTTCCTACGAAGTTGATGAGACTGTAAAAGTCCAATCGCGATGACGCATAATAGCTGTTGTCAAGAGCCATCTCCTTGTTCGTTGCGCTTAAAATTCCTACGGCATAGTCACGGCGAAGTCGGGTTTTTTTTTCTTTTTCTTTTTTTTTTTTTTGCTTGTATGTACATACATCGTTTATCTAGCTAATCTAGTAGGCAAAACATCTGTCAGACGGATTTCGAGTCCTGCCGATGGTATCACAACAAGATGAATCTAACTTGTCTTCGCAACGCAACGACGATTTTCCATTTGCGGACAGTCCTCAGCTAGTATCAGCCACTTTTCGAGAATACGAGGAGTCTTCGACCTCGCATGCAGGGTTGTGTCTTGGAACCGCGAGGTTTGACATCGGGGTCTGCGAATCAAGAGTCATCAAATCAGCCACAGTCGTATTGAGCTGGGGTTCTAGTCTGTCATGCCACGGGGTTTGAAGGGCCCCTCAAATGGCTTCTCGTCCATTCAGTGGCTCGTTAGCAGCCGATGATGCATTCGGCTCAACGCCGCGGGGCCCATGGTGGAACTCACAGACCACGGCCGCATGGTTAGAGAAATCCCACGTCATCTCGGGACAACGTTCGCGCGGTTACGACCTCGTTTTTACTGCCATGTCTGTACATATAATAACCTCCATCGTCGTGGACCATTCGGCCGTGGCCTTTGTTGATCGCTCCGAATCTCAGGACACTGGCTGTATTACAGAGGCAAATGCCCTCGGAGACCATGCTCACTCTCCTCCTTCTGACTCTCTTCTCGGAGCCGGCCCTCTCGGCCGGCTCCCCAACAATCACCAGCCAGCCCCCAGCTTTATTCACCATCCCCTGCACCATGGGCAACAACGCACCTTGTCCAACATCGTGGTTCTGCACCCCGACTGAGTACTGCCACACCAGCACGGCCTGCCACGGCGTCTGCTTTAGCACACAGAGCCTCCCGCCCGTCATCCCATGTACGGTCGGAAACAACGCGCCCTGCCCTGCTGGCAGTACCTGCACACCCACCATGGTGTCGACCCCCAGCGTCCCGTGGGGTGGCCAGTGCATCTCAGCGCCGACTCCTACCAGCACTATCTGCACCGTCGGCAACGATGCCCCCTGCTCGAGCGGCAGCACTTGCACTCCGACCATGATGTGTACACAAGGCGTTCCCTGCGGCGGGGCCTGCATCGCGACGCCCACGCCCGTGACGCCTACCCCCTGCGTCATGGGGAACAACGCACCCTGCGGAAGCGGCAGCACTTGCACGCCGACCATGACGTGCACGCAGGGCAGCCCCTGTGGCGGGGCCTGCATTGCAACGCCCACGCCGCCCGTGTCGACCATCTGCACGGTGGGCAACGATGCGCCTTGCTCGGCGGGGAGTACCTGCACGCCGACTATGACTTGCCATTCTGGAACCCCCTGCGGCGGGGCCTGCATCGCGACGCCTACACCGCCGGTGTCGACGATTTGTACCGTTGGCAACGATGCCCCCTGCTCGGCGGGAAGTACCTGCACACCGACCATGACATGCCATTCCGGCACGCCGTGCGGCGGAGCGTGTATCGCGACCCCGACGCCGCCCGTTTCGACCATCTGTACCGTCGGCAACGATGCCCCCTGCTCGGCGGGAAGTACTTGTACACCCACCATGACATGCCATGCCGGGACGCCGTGCGGCGGAGCTTGTATCGCGACCCCGACAAGTGTTCCGCACAGGCCGTGCAAGGTGGGAAGGGGGCATAAGGAGTGCGGAAAGGGGAGCACCTGCACGCCGACCATGACCTGTCATCCGGGGAGGGCGTGTGGCGGGCTGTGCATTGCGGCGCCGACCCCGACGGGGCCCGGGCATTACTACTGAGCAGCAGCCGGCCCAGGGACGAGGACGGGAATCGTGGAAGTTGCGAACGCCTGAGAGAGTCAACAGTTTGTCCTCGCGTTTGAGGGGCGTTCCTTTCGTTCCTTTCGCAACAGTGATCTAAAAGTCAAGCAATGGGTCGTTAGTCTCTAGTTGAAGCACCAAAAGAAAAAAAAAAAAAAGGAAGAAAAAAGCTCGAATTTCTAGAGATGGCGCCGCAAAAAGGATGTATTCGGCGTGTTAATTAGTAGCCAAATCAGTCAGGTCCATCTCTATCCTCAAGATGTTCATTTTCATCGGGCGAGACAATACCAGGTAGGTAAAGCAGCAAAAGAGGTTTCGCTATTAAACCAAAGAACCCTCAACAACCCTACCTACTTCAAGTTATGATCCGCCTTGAAAACCTGCACCCTAACCTCGGTATCAACCCTCACCATGCCACTCCCCACAGGCGGCGGCGGCGGCGGTGGCGGCGCCAAACCGACTCCCGGCCCCCTCCCATTGACATGCTCAACCAACTCAACATCGACCCCCCAAACATCTCCATCGCCATCATCAATCTCTACGTACCCCCCATCCACCCACACCCTCCTCCCCGCCCCAGCGCCCCGTGCCCGCTTTCCCCCAACATCCCCTTCAATCCACACATCCCGATCAATCGACGCCAACGGCGCCTTGTACTTGCTCGGCAGACTCCCAATGGTAGGCGGCCCGCCGGGGCCAGAATAATTCACCAGCGTCTCACTGCCGCGGCGCCGATACCCGGCCCCGACGCCGGCGCCGTGCCCCGACCGGGAGCGGCGCGACGAGCGGGAGCTGCTGCCCCAGATGCGCGGGCAGAACTTGGCGAGGAAGGGCTTGAGCGTCATGACGCAGGCGCAGACGATGGCGCCATTGACCTCCACGGCGGTCAGGTAGGAGAGCTCGGCGGCGACGTAGGTGAAATCCGGGTCGGTCTGGGCGCGGAGGAGCTGGAGGAGGCGCAGGATCGAGATGAAGCATACTCTGCGTAGCGGAAGGAGGCGCAATGTGTGTGAGTGGGGGAAGAGTACTTTAGGGAAACAAATAAAGGGAGTTTTGGGGGAGGGGGGCTTACACGAAACCGAAGCCAAATACGGCCGAGAGAATGAGCTTTTGCCGGCGCGGGAGCTTGATTGTCCAGACGACGGGCATGGGCAGGAGGAAGATGAGAAAGTCGGTGACTGTATTAACGTTAATTAGTTAATTAGCAAATGCCAGCTGTGACGGCAAGGAGGCCGATTGGCTTTAAGCCGCGCCTGATAAATAGTCCGCTGGTGGACTCACCCATGTGCAGTCCCGTATTGGACC
This sequence comes from Chaetomiaceae sp. B2702, assembly GCA_023628455.1. Taxonomy (NCBI): domain Eukaryota; kingdom Fungi; phylum Ascomycota; class Sordariomycetes; order Sordariales; family Chaetomiaceae; species Chaetomiaceae sp. B2702. The sequence continues at coordinate 407,108 of JAMAKP010000008.1, read as the reverse complement.
ACCAAATGCTCTGCGGGTGGCAGTACTTCTTGGGCACCGTGAAATCCCAATACGCATGCAGCGGGATACACGCGGTAAACGTCGCCAGCGCCATGTAAATATGCGAAACAACCACAATGCCAAATAGGACCTGTCCGGCGAGGCGTGCCCACTTAAAGGTGAAGAGGTGGATGTAGAGGAGGAGGATGGCCAGCTTGGAGAAACAAAGTGAGATCATGTAGAAGAGGATGCCGTACCAGGCTGCCTGGATCACAGTCATCCGAGTTAACGACTGTCGGATGGCAGCTGGCTTAAGAAGAAGACTTACCCTCCCCCAAGCGATGGCAGACTGGGTGTCGTTGGGATCCAGGTCCCAAAGATGATGACCGGAGCCATGAATGGCCTCTGTCGATTGGTGTTAGAGTAGGCGCGGGAAGAGGGGAGGGTGAGGTGAGACGAACGCTCTATTACCGCGCCGCAGGTAGCGCCTCCGAATATCTAGGTTGCTTGTCAGCGGCCAATTCTTTTTGTTCCATTTTACTGACTCGGCCAGTAAGGTACATACCAGGGCGAGGAGGATGCTCCAGTCTGATGCCCCCAGCACCCGGATAATGAATCCCCTCGTGTAAAACCGGAGCCCAACAAAAAACGCAGCTATCCACCAACAAATGGCCGCCGATACGATGATATTCACTTTGAGGGAGTCGTGCGGTAGGTTCGCCGGCAGCGGAGGCGGGGCTCCCGGCGGTGGCGGCGGTGGCGGCGGCGGGGGCTGCTCATCGCTCATGATGTCTCAGTACGGCGCGGCCCGGCGTCTGACAACTCTAATCTTTGACGTCGAGTACACAACATTCTTGCTCGTATAAACCCGTCGGAACAACAATTTGGTGGAAAGGCCACCCAGTCGCAAATAGAAATTCCAGTGCCTCTGTCTGCGATGGACCCGGCGATTGCAAAACGGAAGAGTTGGAGAACCACAATATCTTCCCCTCCCCCAACTTAATACCATCTTGGCGTCTGCACTCCTTAAAGAGGGACACGACACGGCCAGCAATTCTGCCGGCAGGCCGCCCCCAGACAGCATGTCGCTGCCGGACCCGTCTGTCAAAAACTGCAGGACGGCTGGGGATGCAACGGTATTTGAGCGGGCCAAGCGTCTGGGGCATATAAGCTGAGCTCGCTTCCAAGCACCCCATAGCTTCGGCAGTTGTGCGCCGGCCTTTTTCTGGGGTGTGTGGGACCTGCCTGTCCGCACGGTTGGTGGTATTACGAAGCATTGGCCTCGTTTTCGACGCGGAAACAAGTCCAAGCTCGAGGCTTAAAGAACTGGAAACAGTTCGGGAACCGGGAATTTGAAGGGTGAAGAATCAGTGGGAGTGATAAGATGTATGATCGCCCATTAAAGACGGTCAAACTGGTTCGATTTTTAGCTCAGCCAGTCCCAGGGCAAGATCTGGGGAATAGGAGTCAGGGTGGAGGCGGCTGTCATGGTGAGACCCTGGCCACCGTCTCATCCTCGATTGACAGCAGGCAACCAACGCAACGGTTGCATCTGTTTATGCGGCTAAGGCTGATGTTTTGCGAACGATTGGAACGGGGGCGTTAGTTTTGCGCTAGCGTTCTAATTGTTCCCATGGAACTAACTACTAGGCAAACAGTAACAGGCGGGACCCAGGGGTTGTTTGTGAATTGCACTGCTTCCAGAACCGAACTTTTGAACAGCAGGGTGCTGGCGGTAAGGTAAAAGTTCCTCGCCGGTCCATACCTACCTACGGATAAGGGGTGGTGGTTTGTGACTTTTCAGTCCACGTGCAGATGGTGGGTGAACTGTACGGTCAAGTCAGGGGTGGGTGTGCCCCGCCCCTGAACCCTCATCCCCCATCCCCCCCCTGGCGTCCAACCGTCAAGCAAGCCTTCGATTCGCGGGGTCGTTCCGTGATGCCTGTCCGTGCGGGACCAGACATGCAGACGCACCGACCTGGAAAGGGCTCGTGGGAACAGGCGGGGAAAACTGCCATTAGCACGCTGCTTATATTGTGGGGAAGGGTCTGTGAACTCTTGTCAGCCATGTGGTCCAGGTGAAGCCGCCGTGCCACAAGGTTCGGTTCCGGCCAAGGGGGCGTTCAGGCCACGCAGGTAGCACAGCATTTCTCCGTCTTTCTGGGACCTTAGCTCCAGAACCGGCAAGTGGCTGAGACAGTGGCTGCAGACGTTGGAGTTCGTTGGGTGGGTAAATTTCGTTGATATCAGCCGGTACGCACCCCAACCGAACTCGAAGCGTCGCTACCGGAGAATACTGGCTTCCGAGAACGGCGATCCCGGCAGTTTTAGAGCGTTGTGATCTTGCCAGCAAACACTAGGATATTTTGGCAAGGCGATGTGCGTGAAACGGACCTAGACACACCACATCCCCTAGATAACCTCTTCAACAATCTGCTTGAAAGCACTTGAACGACACCAAAGTGAATGGGCTGAGTAGTACCAAACCGCAGGTTACAACAACACTAAGATTACCATGTGCACCTGAAACGATGACCCGCGGGTGAGGAGTGGTTGATGCTACCAAAGTCTCCTTCGTGCCCTCATTCCGGTAAGGCTGACTTGGCTGCTTCATTGTCAGTCTAAATATAGTCATTGAGTCAAGGGCATCGCATTGAGTTGCAATGTATTTTGAGACGATGTCTAATTAATGGTAACTTGAGTGAAAATAGTCGAGCGGATTCCGGGCCATTGCTTTGGTTGTGTGTTCATTGCTCGTTCAAAGCAACACCTCCTGGGGGGACTTCAGACTTCCCATCCCTCTCTATGATATTCTCTCCACAACAATACCATCCCCGTAAATCACGCTTCCGACACTACCCGCCATGCTACGCCCTGTATTTCCCAAGCAAAAACAAACATCAGAGCCAAAACCTGTGCCGTGAAGCTATACTGACTTTACACCCACTTCCCGACAGACTGCTCCCCCATCCTGATAAGCGCAGTAATGTAGTGGACGAATCTATGCGAAAAACCATGCCCATTTCGCTGACGTTGTTCTTGGACCATCACCAGCTCACCTCGTACATGGTGCGGGGCACCAGTGTCACGTATTACAGGCCCTCGATGTCGTGATTCTTGCGTGCGTTGTACACCAACTTGAGGCTGTAGTCGCTCGAGTGAGCAAGCTTCGGACGTGACGGCCATGGCGAAATTGGCCAGGTCGATGGCCGGTAGCCTCGGCAGGAAGAGGAAGGAAATAAGTCGCCGGTTTCAAAGAAGCCGTTGGCAATTATTGGGGTTGGAGTGGCGGTTGGGTTGCAGGTGCCCGTGGTAGAAGTACAGACGAGGGCGTTGATCAGGATGGCGTGGGTGCTTGGCGCGGCGAAGGTGTGCGCGGTTTGGTCGGGTGAAGCAGTGCGTAGTTTCGGCCAGTACCGTACTGAGCTGCATGGGGCTCAGGAGTATCCCGACGGGAACGCAATGGAACCACTGAGCGGAGTGCAGGCGTAAGGGTGCTGCCGAAAGACCTCTTGGGATGCTGCGTTGGCGTTGGGTCGCGGTAGGCCGATGTCATTCTCCGGGTTGGGGCTGAAGGGTTTGAATGGTCAAGCGGATGAGCACTTTTTGTAGGTGCCATATAAGTACATACTTGACTTTATACAGCCGGCCGCCCTTGGTTATTCATCGTGACAAACCGAACATCGCTAAAGGAGGGGTCGTTTCCTGCGACGCGCTCAGGTAGGCAAGTTCTTCAGGGACGTCGTCGTTGTCGGTGGGAGCTCGCTGAACGAGATGCTGGTCCAGTAGGAAAGCTCATCACCGGCTCATGTTGGCACGGACAGGCTGGAAGTGAGACCGAGAATGGAAAGAGCCACGGCCCGGAGGCTCGTGAGGAGCATGACATTCTGGCAACCTCAGCGTTGCCCTAGACAGGCGCCTTCTCACTGCGCAGCACTCTCTCTGAGCCCCTTAGTTCTCAAGCTCAACTTCATCTCCCCGTCGCGAAACGGCAGCGCCAGCCCTCCGTTCACCGCATCCCCATTCCCCCTCTCTCTCTCACCATTAACCGCCCTCCTCAACTCCTCTCTCTGCCTCACCAGCGCATCACTCGCATCACTCCCCCTCCTACTCCCCGCTCCCAAACTACTTGCATCATCGGCAGTAACATTACCACCGACAGCCCCCACCCCTTTCATCCTGCCCGCCCACAACCCCCTCACACCACCCCTCTTCCGCCCCGGAACCTCCTCACTCCCTGCGCTGCACACATAGAGTAAATACTTCAGATTCGGCAGGGTATGCCGGATATCCACCACCCGCAAACCCTGCGAAGCACACAGCGCCTCAATGTCCTTATTCAGCAAGAACCAGGCGTAGTCAAACCTGAACTGGGCGGAGGAGCCGCCGCGGGGGAGATACAGCGGGAACTCGCGCTGCGGATCAGGCAGCTGGCTGATGTCGTCGCGGATGCTGGAGCGGGAGCCGAACGGGCGGATGGGGTAGGGCAGCGGGACGGAGAGGTAGTACTGTAGGGAATCAGTCAGGTGGGCGACGTGGCCGAGGGCGGCGGATAGGGCATCTTCGGTGATGGATATGGATTTAGTAATGGTGTTCGACGTGGTGTCGTAGTCAGTGTTGGGCAGGTGGGCGCCGCAGATTTGGAACGAGAGTGGGGGTCCTAGAGGGAGGGGTGTGATGTTGTAGATGCGGGAGAGATCTTCGCAGATGCGGCGGCGTTGGCCGTGGATTTCGGACTTGGTTTGGCCGAGGAGGGTTTGGGATTGGGTAAGTTTCTCGGTGGCGTTTTCGACGTCTCTGGCGGCTTTTTCTTGGGCGGTGCGGCCCTGCGAGATGGCTTCCCTGCGCGCGGCGATGGAGGCCTTAAGATCGTCGTTGCGTTTCTTGGCTGCGGCGATGGCGCGCCGTTGTTGCGCCAGATACCTGTTTGCCAATGCGAGCGCGTCTTCGGCTTGTGGCACCTCATTCCTTGTCTCGCAACTCAGGAGGTCGTTGATCTGTCGTGTGAGGAGTTCGCGGGTTGCAAGCGCGTCCTGGATCGAGTTGTCTAGCGTGGCCAGCCTCATCAGCGCGTTGTAAGACGAGGTCGGCACCGGGGCGGCCTGTTTGGGCGGCGCAGGTTTGCCGGACAGTTCAAGCGAGTAGATGCCGTCGACCATGTGAAAGACGAGGCTGTTCGGCGGGAAGTGTACATTCTGAAGGCTGCCCAACCAATTGAGCGCCCGCAGGTCGACTCCATATTCTAGGAGTAATGTCCATGTGTCGAGGCGCTTTGTCCATACCTTGATCGTCACCTGGGGCGATTGCGTGATGAGAGAGTCGAGTTCACTAAGGTCGAAGAAGCGAAAGTTGAAGTTCTGCCCGCAGTCAGCCAGGGGCATTCCTGGCGGTCATCGCTGGTATCATACCGCTGCGCGTTCCTCAATCTCGCTGATGTATATCGGCTCCTCTTCCCTCTCGACATGTATCGTGAAGAAGGCATCGGCCAGCCTGTTGTCGAAGGCATCCCCGAATTTCTTCTGGCGGGTGGCCGGGCTAGCATGGGCCAGGTTCGTGCTTCTCCTTCTCGCGGTCGGCGGCCGCAAGTCTTCGGAGGACAGGGCATGATGAAGTCGGGGTGGGTTCCGCAGCGATTCGAGCTTTGCGGGGCTTTTGTTGAGGGCGGCGTCGTCAATCGAGTGGCCGCGGGGTCGCGAGAATGCCAAGTTCCTCAGCGCGATGCCACGGAGATGTCGTATTTTGCGGTTCTGCGGCAGGAGACGGGGTCGCGTAGACTCAGCCGACATTGTGTCATGTCGAAAATGGGGTGGGTAAAAGGGCAATGGAGTTTGGGACGACGCGAGGCATTGGCGATTGTTGATGATGACGATGCGTTGCCCACGATTGGGCTGCGCCTCTCCCAAGGGTGGAGTGGAGCTCCCCTGAGCTCAAGCCTCCGAAGGGTCTTGGCAGCTTAGTGCTTGGTCTGTGCAGTGTCACCCCCACGTTAGTTGTCAAATGCAACAGGGAGCCAAGTAACTACCGGGCCTTTCTTCCCCACAACCACCCAACACGCATATAGAACAATTCGGGCGTGATAGCACAACTCAGACACCCGCCCAGAAGATACTACAATTGTAGCATACGCAGTATTACAACGCGAACGGCGACTCCTACGACGAACCTAACAAAATGACCCCCCAATCACGCCGGCCGATATGGTCGGTAATATGGCGCCGCCGGGGCAGGTCTTTCAATCTCTCTCACTCCGCCCATCCCACCTGCGCCGGCAAACGGATCCTTCGTCGGGGTGACCAGCCTCTGCCCGCGATACCACCCAGGGATCTCCTGGCTGCTGGTGAAATCCCCGCCCGGAGTCATGGTGTTCTTTGTTCCATATAACCGGTCCAACTCCTGCTCTTCTCTCTGGTTCTTGCGTCGCCTCCACCAGTAGAAAAGCGCACACACCAACGCGATGAGAACCACCGCAGAACCGGCCACGCCGATTGCGACTCGTGCGCCCGAACTCATACCCCCGCCGTCGGCTGAGGTTTGATTCTCTTGCAGGGACGGAGTTGTGCTTGGTGCATTGGCGCCGGTGTCAAAGTCGACGTTGCTCGTAGTTTGTGGCTGCCCGTCCAGGACGAGAGTTTCTGCGCTGCTTGATCCCCCGCTCGTGCCTGTGTCGACGGTTTTTGTCCCGGATGCCGTTACACGGTCGTTTGTCGTGGTTGGTGTGGCCGTCGAACTCTCTGTGGACGTCGGCTGAGGCTGGTCGCTACTTTGCCAGTTAATCTGGATCATTGGCGCGTACAGGCTGAGCGCCGTGATGGATGCTTTGGCATCCGGGATCGTCTGGAATGCAAAGTCGCCGCTTTTGCTGCCGTCGCAGGTCACGGTTGGTATGGTGGTGGAAGTGGCTATCATGGTGCATGTCTGGCCGTTGACATTCGCACAGCCGTAGCCACTGGGTCACAGTCAGCAAAGTTCATTGTCCAAAGACTCTGGCTTTACTGACCTGGGGCAGCAGCCGACCGCCGTCTCTCCATCGCGCAGCTTGAACTGCACCGGCCAGCCCGACCCTCCGCCGCTCCCTCCGGTCGCCGAGCACGCCGTTGCGTAACCCACCGGACAATGCAGGCCGGGCGAATAGAAACCCCATCCATTGAGTGGCGCCTTCTTCTCCTCGGCGCCCTTGGAGGTTTCTGGCCAGCATGATGTGTCATCGAAGGCCTTTCCTCGAGCGCATGCCTGCCCAAGGTAGGCAACCTCCCTGTCCCCTCCCCCTATCAGCCCGGCGAGACCGCCGCGTCCTGCCCCGACGGCGACCGTGCATGCCGCCGGCGGCGTGAAGGTTGTTGTTAGTGGCCCAAGGTTGGTGGGCGCTTGCCCGATGAGGACTGTAGCCGACATGCTGGTGGCTTTCTGTTCTGATGCTGGGGTATCTCTTGCGGCTTGTCGCAATCAGGAGGCACTGCCAGACGCTCGGGTCCGCGGTGGATGCAGACATTTTACATGGGAAATGCTTCGCCGGTGCGGCCCAAGCAGGAATGTACCCAATTGGGCTGCGATCTCCCTTGCGGACTCCATTCCCACGCGAGGCCGCTGGCTCTGCTGGAATGACTGGGCTGCCATTGGTTCCCCGGACTTCACCTCGTTTCATACCTCTTCCCCCGCTGTTCTTCGTGGGTAGAGTTTGGTTCCGACGGCCCCTTGTGTTTCCTCCGAGATGGGATCGCCGAGCCGATCCCAGGGACGTGGTGCCGATCTTCTCCCAGCCCGGGTTTGGCCCCCGCAATTCCCTGCCCCTGAAGATCTCACCGGAACGCCGGCCAAAGACCAGCCTTGAAAAAGCGCGCCGAGCACATGCCCGCGGGTGGCTGTTTCGAACTTGCGCCGTGATGGTCACAGGACTTCCACTGGCACCGATTCACTGCCAGGCCAAACCGTGCGCACAACTGAGGGCTCCTTTTGTTGGCTGCTGAGGAAGGCTGAACCGCCTAACCCAACTACCGTTCCCTCCGCTTCATTTATCGGCGGCAATGATGTTGCAGCGCGCGTCGACGTCACGGAATACCAGACAGAAGGCCCCTGGATGTAGGCGCCTCAGATTAGATTACCAGGCTGGTAGGCCGAATTGTAGTAGCGAATAACGTTACTCCGGGGATGTAGGGGAAGACGAGCCAGAGGCCTCGGACTGCGCCTGATGAGCAACAGGTGCCGAATTTCCGGTTAGGGGTCCCACTCCCGTTCAGCATACCTTTTGACTTTCTCGAAACGCCAAAAATTTTTATGCACATCCGAGTCGGCTATTGGCGTCCACTCAGGAGAGGAGCATGGCTAGACCGCTACCTTTTGTATATTTTGTGAAGTCAACGGCCTGAATTTGCCCCAACGGACCATGCCGTAGCGAAGCTCCAGAAGAAAGAAGACGCCAGCGTGAGGGCACAGATCCAGAGTCAAGAGCGCAACAAGCCATCCGCAGGTGCCAATGGGCCCGACGAGGAGAGCCCCAACATCCCACGACGACCGACTCCGACGCTGGAAATGGCCACGAACGGAGCCGGTCCCGGGGCTGCGATGCGTCTCGAACTGGCGCTTTTATGTCGTTTGCCGACGTTGCGGTTGGCCTGACAAAGAAGTGGCCTCTGAATAAGCTCCGGGCAATGGCAGTGCTGCTGCCGGCAATATTCCTCGACGCACGCGGCGCACAGCTACAGGACAAGGACGGGGAAGTATTTTTAACATATCGGCGGCGAGGGCGGCACGGGCAAGTCTCGCGTCATACACGCCATCAAGGACATGTTCCGGCTGAAGGACGGCCTCCACACGCTGCTCCTAACGGGCGCCAGCGGCAACGCGGCCGCGCTCATCGGCGGAGTGACGCTCGACTCGGCGACAAACATCGGATTCGAGAGCAGGAACGAGGTGGCAGGGAACGTTCCGAAAGAGGAGAAACTACGCCAGAAGAGCATTACGATACTGATCGTCGGCGAGATCAGCCAGGTGGGCGGTGTGACGCTCACGGCGGTCGACAGCCGCCTAAGGCAATACAGGAACGACCAGCATTAACCCTTCGGCGGAATCTCGACCGTCATATCCTTTAGCGACTTCTCCCAGTTTGACACTATCCGGCAGACCAGTTTGCGCTTGCCAGAACCTAGAGACAGCGGCGGCCAGAGACCAGAGAGCTTGGCAAAGCACCTGGCAACACACAGGCTTTTTCTCCAATTCATAAACGTTGTCATCCTCCACAAACAGGTCCGTACAGCCGGCTATCCAAGGCTACAGAGCTTCCTCGGGCGCCTACGTAACGGCGAGTAGACCGAGGTGGACTTCGAGCGGCTATACCGCCGGCTCTATACCCTATTATATCGCACCTTCTTTAGAGACGACCTATAAGCTATAAGCCATCAGGCCCCTGAACCAAGACTGGTAGGACCTGAATATAGTAGCTGTCGTTTGGTGGGCCCGGGCCTATGGTAAGTATATCTCTATCTTTATATCCAAGCACGATATAAAAATAGGCAAACGGCTATCGCCTGCCGTGAACAAGTGACGGTTCCTCTAATGCTAGAGGGATGCATCCAGGAATCTCATCTCTGGGTTGAATAACGGGCGAAATATAGGACTCCATCCAGAAAGGCGGTGCCAAGCTCCATACAAAGGAGCGCATGCTTGGTGGTCTTGTGCCGACAAGCAACGCGCTGAATGAGGCATTGGCCAATGACGGTATTATTGTTTAGAGATCGGAGCAGAATAGTGACTGTGTGGCAGGTGCATCCTGTGGGGTGTAACCAGTATAAATTGGGGCCCAGTTTGGCCCAGGAACCTCGACCTTTTTGCTCTCAGCAGTTCAGTTCTTCAATCAGTTCGGCCTTCTTGTTTGGCACCCCCAGTTCTGGGTGCATTGTGCACCCAATCAATCAATTCTTATCTGGCTATTACAGCCACCATGTCCCTTTTCTAATAGGCCATCCGGTGCATGTGGAGTCTTGTATGTGCTTCCTTAATAAGCTGCATGATCCTGTAACCATTGGGTTTGTCACTCCATAGGGTTTGCGTTTCAGAGGCGCCGTGCTGGCACGGGAAGCTCGGAAGCAAAGATGTCCCCGCACGCGGGGTTGATGGTCCAAGCTACCAAAGTGGCGCTCCTTTGACACTGTCGATCTCCACCGAAGTTCAACCTCTTCACTCTTCGTTCTCTGTGACGTCAGCCGATAGTGGTCTGATTGCCCGACAGAAGCGGCTGGAAGCCCATCATCGAGATCCTGCTTGCGGTATAACAAAACGGCCAGTGCATCTCAAAACCTCAGTTCTGAAGAAGCAGCGGCAATGGTCCCCGTCTTCATCGTAGCACAATCGTACAATCATATCACAATGCGCACGCTTCAAAGAATGACAACGGTCCTGCCCAGGGCACCCGCCCTGCGGACGATTGCCATTCGCACAACCACCATCGACACTCTCCACGCCCGCCACAGCCCTTCCCCTCGTCAAGCAGACCAACCCACCGCTACCTCGCCTAGCTCGGGCGGCCTGGGGTTCGCCTCTCCACAACCCAACGTCTTCACCAGCAACCACCGCGACACAGCCGACCACGCGCTCTCCCCCAGGCACCACTCCCCGCTCGACGACCGCGCCCGCTCCTTCTACAGCACGCAGATCTACCACGGCCAGGCGTGCCCGTCCTCCCGACGGGGGATCCACTCCGAGCACATCGGGCACGGCCCGGCCACGGGCGCGGGCACGGGGGTGCTGATCTCGGCGCAGATGTTCGGCGCCGAGGTCAAGGGCAACCCGACTGAGAGCGAGGCCGACGTCGCCGCGGACCGGTGCGACGTCGATCCACTGGCGCCGGGGCTGCACCACACGATCCGCCTGGGGGCGGGCGACGCGGCGCCACGGCCGACGGAGAGCGAGGAGGATGTGGTGGCGGATCGGGAGGGTGCGGATGCGGACCCGTTGTGGGCGGCTCGGAAGGGTCGTTGATGATTTGAATGGTCATTAGCCGAAATGTGTCACATATCGGCGAGTGAATGTTGTTTGTTTGTGGGAAAGTTGTTCGAGGCGTCTGAAGTGGAAAAGCCATGTTCGTCATCTTGGGTGTTGTTGGCGTTGTGCTGTCCGAGAGCGAAGTCGGGATGTTGGGCGCTGCCACTGGTGTTGAGCTGTGATTACCGAGAGTCCGAGGTAATGTCACACATGGGTTTCGTGATTTACCCGAGGCATTGAGTATGGTGCGGCGTAATTCTAGGTTCTACGTGTTAGTCACAGACACAAATTGATTCATTCAATGGTTGGCAACTGATTGATGCTGTGCTAGTTGTAAGTAATGATGGGAGGTCAGCCTTTGGGCACCTGGCGGCTCAGGCACCCTTGTGGGCGATAACCCTATCACACCAGTAAATTTCTAGCGGCCGGTGAGCGCAAATACGCTCCTTCTCCTTCCGTTTTCGCAGAATGACAAATTTGCTGACCTCTTTTTGGCTTGTGCCCTCGTCCACTTTCTACAACGCATCACCTCGGCCCGGTCTAGTGCCACAGAGGCTCGACTCCATGCTGGCGGCACCTATTTGCTCCCCCCAACACACATTCCCGACCAACTCTATCGCCTTCTTCCTAATCGACTTCCCTGCGGCTAGGGGACGCCGATGAGGGCAAGGGCTCATGCCTCAAACCCTAACGACAACCTCAAGCCCTTTTCTCTGTCACCGGCCTCCAAACCCACTACAATCCCCAGGAACGAGCCAATCAGCTCCATGCCCGCATGGCTCAGTGGTAGAGCGTGTCACTAGTAATGACAAGGTCGTCAGTTCGATTCTGGCTGTGGGCAATGCGCGACAAAGACATTGTCCGATACACTTTTGGTGTTGCCTCTTTTTGCCAGATTGTGTGTGGAAAGGCAGGTTTGGGCTTGTGACATGATATGAAGTGTTGGACGGGAAGTGAGGCGCATCCTTCGGACCCGACACCATGGCAACTGACTCAACTCTATCGTGATTCTATGTCTAACTTTGCTTACTTCCACCTCAGCACCGCCTTGATGACTTTTCCAGAATGGGTATCTTCCATCGCCTTTTCGTACTCCGCAAAGTCGTAATACGTGATAAATTCCTCCATGGGAAACAGGCCCTTGGCATGAATTTCCATCAAGTATGGGATGAACTGCGTGTTTCCTCCTGTCAGTCAAGTCAACGCCCTGGCAGCGTCCAAGCCACTCACCTTTGACGGCAGACTGTCCCCCTCAACACATCCCACATACTCCTTCCCATACGTCAAATGCTCCATCACATCCACGCTCACACACTTCCCAAACCCCGGCGCGCCCACCGTCGCCCCACGGCCCCTCGTCCCAAGACAATCAATCATATCCCGAATGACCTTGGGCACCCCCGTACAATCCACCGCATAGTCCACCCCGTTCGGCGGACAAATCCGCCTAACCTCCGCCACCACATCCCCCCCGGACGCCAGCACAGTATGCGTCGCGCCCAACCTCCTCGCCAACTCGAGCCTCCCCGCCTGCAAGTCCACCGCAATCACCACCCCGGCACCCGCGATCCCAGCCGCCGCCATCACCGCCGCCATCCCCACGGACCCCACCCCAAACACCGCCACCGAACTCCCCCCTTTCACGCCCAGCGCGTTGAGAACCGCCCCGGCACCCGTCTGCATGCCACACCCGAGCGGGGCGTACAAGGCGAGGTCCGTCTGGGGCGGGACCCTGACGGCGGTGGATTTGTGGACGAGCGCGTGCCGCGCGAAGGAGGACTGGCCAAAGAAGGAGCTGAACAGCTCGGCCGGTCTCGTCGCTGGCCCGTGGGGGCCGGGCGGGCCGGCGGCGAGCATGGAGGCGGAGCCGTCGGCGCGCCGGCCGCCAAAGTTGCGCCGGTTGAAGCCGTGGCAGTAGGCCGGGTGGCCCGAGAGGCAGGCCGCGCAGGCCTCGCAGTGCGAGAAGGAGAGGAGCACCTTGTCGCCTGCGGCTACGTGCGTTGCCGAGCGCCCTGCGGCGAGGACCACGCCCGCGCCTGTGATGCCACGCGAAGGTCTGTTAATTGGGGATGTTGTGGCTGGGGGGGAGAAGGGGGTTTTGCGAGGGAGGTGTTGGGGAGGGGCCCGAAATGGGAGGTGAAAAAGAGAGAGAGTGACTGAGTGAGTGAGTGAGTGATCGATACCTTCGTGGCCTAACACGGCGTTTGGTTTGCACGGGAGCACGCCGGTGGCGCAGGACAAGTCGGTGTGGCAGATACCCGTGGCGTGGATCTCAACGAGGACTTCATCCGGCTGCATGTCGTCGAGGTAGACATCGCGGAGCTCGAACTTGCCGTTCAGCGCCGTGACGACGAGGGCGGTTGTGCTGCGGGACATGGCGAGTGCCGCTGTTCAGCTGGTGCGAGGCGTGTTGGAATCAAGGATAGCTGGCCAATTGGCGAGAGTTGATTAACAGTGGCGTAGCAGGGGCGTGCTCGATGTCAGGAAGGCAGGCATAAAAGGGACAACGCATGTTCAAGTAAGCTAAGGCCCAGTCGACACCATTGGCGATGCGACGTGACATCCCCTTTTCCGTTCATTACCTGCAAGCATGTGGGCACGGCAATTCACAACTGCTGCTCCCGGATACGGCACGCGGCAGCAGGGTGTTCGGATGATCCCACGGGAGAGATCCGACTAGCGAGCATGGGGCTTGCTTGAGCGGGCGGAGTGGTGGTGGGATATGTGGGAGGAGGCCGCGCTTAAGCACCTTCTTCACACCCCACATGCTTAAACAGGGCTTCATTTGGGGTAGATACTTTACCCTAGTTTCCCATTTCGGGGAATTCCGCTCCCGGGATTACGGGTGAGCCGTGTCGGCAGCAGGGAGACCGTGAGCAAGACTGGAGAGTCGGGAATGAGGCATGCCGAAGTCTCCAAACACTCATAGTGCGAGAAATCAGCACTGTTGATCTACATTTCAGTATTCGATTCCATTACTTACCCAATGGCCTTGGCCATATGAATAAAATCAGCTGGGTCTGGTAAATATTATCAAATGCGGTTGTTCAATTTCGAAATCATGAGCACGCAACACCTGCAACACTCAGTACCAGTAATACCAACAACGCTGGCCTCCGTGACTATCCCATGCGTAATATGCAAAATATGTAATACAAAAACCCTTCTAGTATCAATCACCTCCTCGCTACCTTCAGAGATTTCGCAAGATGACCACAGATCAAGCCCTCCGACGAAATCATCACACCTTCCTGGTCTTCGCTCCCGCAAGCGGCGAAACTCGCCATTGCTTCGTGAGCGGATCCAACCAATCCTTCTCCGCCGTCCGCCACTCCTCCACCACCATCTGCTTTCTCGCCTCTGACCGCGGCGCGATCGTTACCGGGAACTCCTCGGGCTGGCAGACGAAACCTTGCGTGAGCTTCTCCGGGTCTGGGATGATCGGCTTGCCTTGTTCGTCCAGCGCAGGGGTAATGTCAAACGCCCACAGCATGCGCGACACACCGAGGAAGAGACTGCGCTCAGCGACGTGGATACCGGGGCAGATGCGACGGCCGGCGCCGAAAGTGAATTGATCGCGCTTGGAGGCATCCGGGTTGGCGGCGGCATCAGCCAGGCTTTGGAAATCCTCCTTGTACCGGTCAGGATCGAACCGGCGCGGCTCAGGGTGGCGGGCGGGGTCCATGTTAATGGCCCATACGTTGTTGACGACGCCAGCGTTCTTAGGGATGAGGTAGCCGCCGTACCAATCGTCCTGCGTGACGGCGTGCGGAACGGCACCCATGATGGTGGTAGGCATCCAGCGGAGCGATTCCTTCACGATGGCGCGGATGTACTGCAGGTCGTACTCATCATCCATCGTGGGCAAGCGGTTGGCGCCAACGACGCGGTCGATTTCCTCGTGGGCCTTCTTCTGCACCTCGGGGTAGAGTAGCATTGCCTGAACGAAGGCGTACAGTGTGCTCGACGTGGTGTCGGAGCCAGCCTCGAGGAGGGTGCCCGTGATATAGGAGGCCTGGTCGTCTGAAAAGCCCTCCGCCTTTTGAGAAGCGACAAGGTCCTCGCTGAAGCAGCGCATGATGGTGCCGGCCTTGGTCTCTTCTTTGGCCTTGAGCCAGTGTCCAAGATACAGCGCCTTCTCCTTCCGGTGCAGCTCCTTCGCCTTCGCGCGCACTGGCAGGAGGAGGTCTGGCAGCCAGCGAATCCAGGGAAAGAAGTCAACCAACGCAGCCAGGCCGGTCTGGTTGAGCTCAGCAAACTTGGAGAAGCCTTCAAAGAGTTGCATCATCTTCTCGTCCTCATACATCGACGACCTCCACCCGAAGACCATCGTGGTCGTTAGCGAGTTGGTGTACCGACGAATGTTATACATGCAACGCTCTGGTTGGGTGATCATCTCGTAGAGCATCTGCTTGTTCTCAAGCATTTGGTACGGGACGTAAGACTTGGCTGCTGAGACGTTCAAAAGAGAGTGCACCAGCTTGCGGCACATGCGCCACCTCGCATCGTAGCCCATCATGAGAATCCGCAGGTCGCCGCTGCAGAGCGTTTGGCCGATGTACATCTCTTGGCGATGCGAGTACATGTTGCTCTTCTTGTCCAGGAGATCCTTGACAGCCTTGTCGCTCGAGAGTACAATGAAGGTCTTTGTCCCGAGGATCAGGCTGTACACGGGACCATACTCTCGTGCCCACTTTTCAAATTGAAGGTGGGCATCACGTGTGGGCATCTGTTAGGCATCAGCAGAGGTCTGGAGCAGTCGTACCTTTGGCGCGTACCTGGTGAAGGTTCCCGATAACGGGAAGTGTCGGCGGACCAGGAGGCAGGTTCTTTGGCCGTCTGCCGGAGAGCAGGAGCCTTATGACGATTGCCACCGCCAGAACGATGGGGAGGGTGTTCAGAAGTAACGTCATATTGCGGACTGATGAAAGATACAACGTCCAGAAAGAAGAAAGCTCGGATGGTTGGCTGGTCTGGTCACCTGGCTCGCCGTCTGAAAAGTTCGGACGAGAAGAAATGTGGGCAAAACATGGCGTTCAAGTACTCATCCCAAGTTGACATCAATGAGACAGGAACACACCACGCTTTCCAGCCCAGCATCTCTCCTCGCTGCGATCCAGGGGTGCTGATCCGCATCGGGGTCAATGTGGGATTAACAAGGATGGCCATGTCGGTATTCGGGGTGCATTAGCGCGGAGGCGGAGGTGGGATGGATCCGGGGATCTGGATCAAGCGCGGAGGGATGTGGGAGGTAGTGGGTCCCCAACCCCAAAACTAACACTTGCCCTATGCCTCTAACCTTGTGTGGATACTAATACGCGTTCCCTATCTTTGCAAGACCCGGGTTTCCGACCGAGGTCATGAGTTGGCGCCTTTTTGAGGCCAGAGAGAGGCACCTGAGCCCGTCCGTGCGACCCGGTGCTTCTCGATTGTGATCTATTCGATGTTGAATTTTCGAAAGCCGTTAATCAAATCATTGACTTGGCGCATGCTAGTCTGGTCGTACTTCTCGAGGATGGGCTCAGCGGACCTGGCGTTGCGTCGAACGCTTGATGATGTTTGAGAGTAATCTGGCGAGCTCCCACATGCCGAGGACTGATCCGGAGTCGTCACTGTGGTAGCTGACAGACGGTCTGTAAGGAGGCTGCCAAGGAGCCAGTACTCGGGCGAGAAGCGGACGAAACCGACGCGCTTCCACATCTGCCCAGGTACCTGGCAATCCTCCTGCAGCAAGCCGTGCGGTGAGAATGAAGGTGGGAATGAGGCGTACTCTCTCCAGATGCCAATCCAATTCCTGAGCCCGTTTCGAATGGGTACAAGCTGGCCTTCTACCGCAAATAAATTTTGATGCTGGAAGATCATGTAGTGGATTGCTAGACAACCACTCCCGTCAGCGCAATGGGCAACATGAACCAGATAATTGGGTGCCACGCACCGGATACCATCGCAAACAAGTTGACCGGCCCGAGCTGCGAGAATCGCTGTTGTGCTTCTGGGGTCATGGTGTCAAGGCAAAGGTTCTCGATGGCTTCTCGGAGGAGCAGGCTGCAGAACGGGCTGCCCGGCGGCATCCATCGGCGGATCTGGTCGATGCACTCTTCTGCTGTCGCTGCCTGGAAGCAGGCCTCGGGACTGACCATGTGCATCTTCATTTCCTTGATGACCATCCTGTGGGGGAGGTTGTTGAAAATAACAAAGGCTGTGTCGATGAGGAAGATCCACATGAATATCCTGCCAATACGGGTCAGCCGCGATGGTCGACGTTTTTGTGCAGGGCTGCAACCAGGATCCTGACCGAATCAGCTCCTCCCTCACCACGTATTCACACCAGTTGAACTCGTGCTTGGGCAGTGTGCTATAGTCTAGGTGCCTTGCAGTCTCGATCCCCAGGTCTCTCGCAGTCTGGCCGGCAGTCAGCGAACGCTCGAGAAAGGTTGTATATATATATATATATAAATAGAAGCCGCCTTACAGACACGACCGTGCTGAAACGATGACGCCGGATGCGACGCTTATTCGCATCCGCTCCTTCCCAGTTCTGGTAGAGACAGACGAGGTAGGCCGCTTGAAGGGCCTGGAGTTTGCGTCGGTTAGCGAGGGTGTTGACGGGCATTGAAATGTCAACGACAGAGGGCGGGTCGATGTCCCTGCAAAAGTCATCATCGGTGAACACCATTTCCTCGACGCAATTGAACCAAATCTTGGCGTCTTCGTTGTCGATGGGGTCGGGGGATACGCATGCACCTGCCAGGGTCAGAACGGCCTTGTATCATGATGCCATGCCAAGGTCCTTACCGATCAATGCCATACCGGCAAGGAGAATCAACTTGGCATTTGTCGGGTCGAAGGTGGGCCGATGGAGGATGTTGACATTGGGATGCCAGACAGACCAGTATAGCTCGATGAACTTGGCAAACCGCTGGGGCGAAAAGAACTGCAAGCACTGCTGTTCGAGGGCCGTCGACCAGTCTAGAGTGATGGCGCTGTTCTTTGACTTGGACGTCACGACGTTTTTGACCAGCAAAACCACCTGCTGCAGCTTGATGACAATGGGATTCTGTAGCCAGGATGACCATAACGAGATACCATTGCCTACCAACCCAGCACTCGGGGGAAACCTCGGGCCGTGTGAGTCTATCTCGTCAGACGGTACTAGCAGCAATGGAGCAGTCCCGAAAGAGCTGAGAGGCTGTTGCTGCTCGGGATACGACGGAGGGAACGCCGCGACAATCTGCTGCCGCTGTTGGAGAGTTGCACATTCAAACGACGAGACCAATCCCGTCCGGCTGGTGAAGTCGTTTAGGAACCTGAAAGAGTAGCCGCGATAGCGTGGGGTGGTGGGGCTACGGACCGGCTCATGCTGAGAGGTTTCGATGCCGGGGGGCCCCGCCGCATTCGACTGCGGAAAATTGACATCGAACCACCCGTCGGATATCGGCTGACCCCCCAGAAGCGGGAACTGCGAGACGGCTTGCTGGATCAGCGTGTCGAGATCGTCAAACGGCACATGGCCAAAGGCGGAATCAACAGGACCGGGATGGCTGGGACCCTGTAAAGTGTCGTTGAAGCCGGCGTGGCTTGTATCGACAGGGGGTGGGGCAGCAGCAGCAGCTGCTGCTGCTAGTTGCGATAGCGAGGGCGATAGCGATGACGTTGACGTGCTCGAATAGTGGCACTCAACAGCTCGCTTTTCGCAATTGGCACACGGCTGGGTGGAGTTGCACGCCTTTTTCTGGCGGACGCAACGGTCGCAAGCGCGGCGCCGGCTGGAGGACGGGGTGGAGGCGCCGTCGCACGTCTGGAGATGGCGCTTTAGCACGTCGGACCGCTGGAACGAGGCACCACACAAACCGCAGCGGTGCGGTCGCTCCGACGTGTGCGAGCTGCGGTGCCGCTGCAGGTGCTCGCGTCGTTTGTATGTCTTGAAGCATACGGGGCAGCGGTGGAGTCCTAAATAGTCTGCCATGGCTGGCATTGGATTGCAGCATTCGACATCGGCGGGTTTTTGTTTTGGGGGTTTTTCCCCCCCCGAGGAAGACGGCAGATAGAAACGCAGTTACCAAACTGAAGCCAAAATGGATCTCGATCGTTAAAAGCCAAGGGAAAATGCGGGGAAGAGATCGGGGTTGCAATTTTCGATTGTGAGGGCAGGCACGCTTGTCTGGAAGCGGCTTAGGCCCCTAATTACTGGGTCAACAGGGGGCAAGGAAGGAGGTGAGCTTTCGAGCCGTCATTCAGCACGAATTAGAGCGGCCCGGTCTAGGCACTGCCGCTGTTTGCCGGGACGGCGTCCAAGTTTAAGGTATGTATTAGGTATTTGAACCATCCGCGAACAAACCCCCAGTTCCTCAAGTTAGTCCTCCCCAAAGAATAATATTCCAACCCATTTTGGTTCACCGGGTTGCAAGCTAGACGTGCCCCTAGGAACGCATACAACGCTGCAGAAGCCGATCAGTCGCAGTCTATCTTGGACCCTCATTGTCGGCCCCGGGATCCACGCCGGGCCGCCTCCAGTCATAGGAGTGAACTCCAGCAGACGTCCGATAGCGATCAGACAAGCAACTCAGAACACCGTCATCCGGTTCCAGACGACAAAGAGCAGGATGGATTGTGTCCTGCCGTACCGCCACAAGCGGAGGAGAGCCGGGTAGGCACATCCACATTGCCGAATGCCGATAATAAGGAGGACTACTATCCTATTATAGAAAGTGATGCTAAGTAGGGCAAGAATAAGGATATCGTCCGGCCGCTACGAGAGAAGCGTCGTAGGGTAAACGCTTCGACCCTTACCACCTGGAGAAGAGCGCCTAAATAGCAGGCACGTCTACATCGCACCAGCTCCCAATGATGGTAGGCTCAACAACCACTACTAAACCAGGCCCTAAAGCGCCGCTAAACTCAGCGTAGCATTTCTAAGCCGTGATCTTTAGGAAGGTCCGCTTTAGAAGAGGAGATACTTGAAGCTACTTTCGTAAGCCTTGAGAAATAGCTACTTAAAGCGGTCCTTAAGCGCCTTTAGGTAGATAGGGAAGCGACTTTTTAGGTAGAGTTCAAGTGGAATCCTTGTACGAATTATAGACGAAATGACCACGTACTAGAAAGCCCGCGGTACAAGTCACTAGTAGGGAGGACTTCCTCGACGGGGTACGCCCTCCCTTCAAGAGTTGCCTCTATAGCTGAAGAGGTTCAAGGCAACAAGTATTTTGAGGTCGAGGATATTTAGGGTTAGCGATAGGGAGAAGAAGGGTGAGAGTACCTGGTCAAGTGGGCAGGGTATAGGCATAAGTACAATACTTGGCAACCCGCTACGTATCTCGAGACATGTCCTGAGATCCTGCAGCGGTTCCACCAGAGGAAGGGATTGCCCACAGACTCTTGAATATGAATTTGAGGCTGAATTTAGGGATGGTTGAGGTGGTGTACACCTCAGTATGTCAAGTTGCCAGCGAATAGAGCGGATATTCATGTTTGCTTCATGCGATATTTATAGGAGGGGCATTGTGCGAGTGCGGATGACGATCTGGAGCATGCTGCGCCGATAATGCACTATCGTGGTGACCCGATGTCCAATCAGCTTTGGCAGCTGAACATGCTAGTAGAGTCTTCCCCAAGCAGCCCGCCCGCCACCGAGAGCGTGGCAATGGCAGCGCCTTATTCACTGAACCAAGGGTGCTGTAGTGCCTCCCGGGCATTGATCCGCCGCAGAGGATTGAGGCAGGTCATCTTGCCAACGAGATTCTTGAACTGTGGGTCCACCGGATGCCACCTGCTAAAGGGCGCTCTCTTCTTGTCCTCGCCGTTGAACGTACTGAGGAGTCCTATGAAACGCTGGACAAAGGGATCTTGCTCTCCTCCATGGTACTCGACAAAACCACCGAAGTCATCGAGGTCGTTGACGAAATAAGATATGTGGAGCCTGAGTATCATGTCCGATGGGTCCTCAGCTTCATTTGCCTCGTCTGAGAAGAATACCATTCTGTCTAGCCAGACATATATAGCCTAGATCAAGGCAGGAAACTCGTTAGTATCTTGGCTACTAAGACTAGGGGCAGGGGAAGAGGGCTTAGAAACTTACTACGATGCCGAAAGAGAAGATGTCGGCTGGGGTATGCTGCGCTGCTCTTGCCCACGCTTCGGGGCTCCTCCAGAACTGGTTCCCGGAGAGGCGCTTTCCGAGGCCTTGAGAGTTGGGAGGCAGTACCACGGCGTCCTCTAGGTCCGTGATCTGCACATTCCTAAACCCAATGGTACCATCGCTCTGCCTGAATGAGTTCATCATGATGTTGGCTGGTTTAATATCTGTCGGGGATGTTAGCGGTCAAAATTTGACACAGTAATATATGGATGACCGACCTGTGTGATAGATGCCCTTGTCGTGTAGGTCAGCCAAGCCGGTAAGAGCATCCCTTAGTATGTTCTTCTTGGCAGAGGGGGGAATTGCTGTTGTCTCGACCAGCTGCAGGTTCGTGTCGAGGAAAGGATATATGAACATATGACGATCAGGGATACTGTCAACAAGCGTTCGGACGTGGGCCGAGCCGTCGACGAGCTTCTGCAGCTCCTGGATGTACTGGAAGTCACCCGGCAAGATGTCCTTGAGTACATACTGCTTACCCTCGTGGCTAACGCAGAGCAAAGAATCAGAACCAACCATATTACAGTCAGTCAGGAAGGGAGGCCAAGAGGGGTGCACCAAAGTGTTCGCCACGGAACCTACCTTGCACGGTACAAGCAGCAGAGCAGGCTTCCCCTCGACCGCTGGTAGATGATCTCATCAATTATGTAGGATCTTCCGGAGGGAGACGTGACCTGTGTTCCTCTGGCGAGAGGCTGTTGGCTGGTCGCCGTTGAAGGGGGAGCTGCGGTCGAAGACATGCTGGTAGATGGGACTCGGCGTTGTCTTGGAGTGCGAGGAAAACAACATGACTGAGAACGAGGGTCGGTCAAAGGGAGGGAGAGAGGTGCGAACTGATGAACCAGGGAAGGACGTGAGCGAAGCAGACGTGCAGACTGCGCTACTGAGGGGAATGCCATGGCGGAGTATGAGGTGCAAGAGGATGATGTTGGGTGGATGAAGCAGCGACGCGTCCTGCAACTTCTGATAGGGCCGGCCCCACAGCGCAGCACGCTACTGCCCAATCAATTTCACAGACACTTCAGCTTAATTACATACATACAGTATTAGCAACATCAATTACCTACGGAGGTCTGACAGTCTGACTCGCAGACTGAGAAATAACCCAAAATATTTCATAGAAACACCAACCGTACATTTTCTAGCGTTGCAACAAATCCATTTTTCTAATAATATTGAAATGGGGTAGGACGCCTCCGTCTAGACGGTTGGGGATTCAGGTGGTGGAGCCAGAATTTTTGTGCATTTCTGCAGTATACGTATCTGTTCATATATTTACGACTGGACTGGAGGACCTCCTTTTAAAAAAAAACAAGCATTCTTCATTCCTACTTTTCAGGGGGTACCAGTGTTGACTGACAGTCTCCCTTGCTCCCTCTCCGTATAACCAGACGGAGAGTATCGTCAGTGGTCATCATTCTATCGAGGGTTTGAGATATAGTGCTTTGAGCCACACCTGTCTGTTGAGGCAGGTCTCCTCTCCTTATATATATATATATACACAGGAGCTCGCATGATTTCTAGTCACCACATATGTTGATAGGTGAGTTGGTTGGGTTGTGAGAGTTTCCACCAATTTAGGACGTAGAAGAGGTAGATATTTTTACTATCTATATTAGACCGGGTCGCCCTGCCGGTTCGTCATTCCGAATAGTGCATTGCACTTACATGGCCCCGCTCAGAGAACTGGAATTGGACGACGGCCCAGACCGGGACACCATCGCTCGGCTCGACAACCGGGACAAGGCCGATATGGGACGGCGCTATCCCCTCAGCAAGCTTCTCGTCCTTTACGCCGTGCGTGAGCTGGCCGCCAGGACTCGGGAGCAAGGCCTCCGAAAAAGGGCTCTTCATCGTCAACACGCCAAACCCGAGCAATAAGAATTCCCTGCCTCTTCATTTGCCTCGCACCCAGACACGATAGCGCTAACAAGTATGGCCAAGGCCGGCGTGCCATGTTGTAAATCAATGGGGCCAGTGGTTCCAGACGAAATTTTTTTGCCGAGCTTCTCTCTGTGATGGAAGGGATCCAGCCGGGAATTTCATCACACATTTGAGCAGCACTGGGTTGTCGTGGTATGAGAAGATTGAGTGGTTTGGGGGGTGTTTAAATTATCGAAGCGAGCCAGAAAGGACACTGGAATGCCCGTGGGGCTATCTCTTTCAAACTTTTCTTGTTTTGTCGACAGCTTAGCCCTTACTCGCCTGGCGTTGAAGCGGATTGAGGCCGCGGCGGTTGGGAGGGTCAAGGTGATGGAGGAGAGAGAGAGAGGGTTTTTGAGGCTTTAGCAAAGTGGTTGCTTCGGTTAGGTTGGTCGTGGTTGCTTGTTAATTTTGAGTTAGGCCTATTTCTTTGTGTATTGATTGGGGGATACTAGGCTCGGGGTAAGGCTAATAACGGCGTCTAAGTGCATAGTTCAAACAGCCACTGCCAAGCGCCTCTTTCGGGCTCGGTACCTCCTGAACAGAGAAGGTCGTACCGGTCCCCCAGAACAAACCGCTCGGCTTGTTCCCTCAAGGAATGTTCTGCCGCCTCCAGCCACGCATCGATCTTCTCCTGGTTCTCATATCTGTCTTGTATCACCGAAGGGCTCCGTCTCCAAGGCCACGTGAGATCAGCGTGGAAACCGGCGAGATTGCTACTGCCCCCTAAACGTGCCAGAGGCTCGAGAATACGGAAGTAGGCGTCAATAATCTGCTTCGCGTCGGAGTCAGTTAGCTTTTCGGTGCCGTCGTTGAAAAAGTCGTCTTCCTTATACGTTGCGAGCACGCGTATTGAAAGGGCCGGCGCGTTGATCTTGTCCCTGACCCAATCGATGGTGTCTGACCAATCCTTCCACGTGAGGTGGTGTTCCTCCCTTGGCCAGCTACCGCCGTAAGTGGGCGGAAAGATGAGTTCGAGGACGCGGAGATGGCCATGGCAGCCGGCGGGGACCGCGTTCCTCAAAAACTGACTCGCGGCCAATAGATTGTGCTCGTAGCCGCCATTGCGTGGCGGGCCAAAGACGGAGAGACTTGGGCCGTCTATGATGACGAAGTGGTTCATCGAGAAGAAGATCAGGTTTGCGTCGTCTCGCAGAGTGCGACAGACGAGGAACAACGGGGTCGGCGGAGCCCAACACCTGCATGTGGACGAGAAGGCGGCATGCGTGATGCGGCAGAAACATCCAATAGATTGTGTCGGATAGGTTCTGCGAGAACAGGTACTGAACTGGAAGCTGTGGTGGATCCGGGGGGGCTGAATTTTGTCTGATGGCCGGGAGGGACGGTAAGGCAGAGTGGCTAAATATTTTCCGTGGGCTCTAGTCCACATGACTTCGTTCGCCGGCGTGATGAGGTCCGTGTGCTCGAGGATTCGCAGGCGTAGTTCCGTTGGTAGACTGAGCAGTCGAAACCCCAGGACCGAGGGCGTCGGTGCGGACCGCGACCCAGCAGGTACTATCCCGCGAGCTCTTAGCACCGCATCGTGCGCAATCTCTTGGATTGCGGTAACCGGGTTTCTAGACAGTCTGACATGACAGTCCTTAAGCCGCGGAAAGGGACCAAGAGCATCCATCACCAGTTTGGCAAACTCGAGGTCCTCGTCGTGGACATCGCAAACCACCGAGAGCTCAAGTTGTCCAGGGCGAATATAGTCCGCCAAGTAAGCAACTGTTTCTTGCCAGTCGGCGAGCATGGCCTTAGCTTGCGGTTCCAAAGCCTGCACCGGAAGGTCGTGCTTCGTTCGGTGGAACGTGTCGCAATACCTTCTTTCGTGACGGTTCTGGTAGTATCTGTCGACAAAGCTCTCCGTATCGCAACAGTGCCTGTATCCTTCGCTCAAGGCATTTGGATTTTCGCAGTGGCAGGAGCATTGATTAAGCACTACTCGGAGGTTTGATAGCGACGAAATGGTGCCCGGGGTCAAGGCGCGCAGCGGCGCGAAGGACTGGGACGGCCGGTAGTGGAAGACAAACCAATTGGACGAATAGAGCAGCGTCGATGCTTCTGCATATACGGTTTGACAAGAAACCAGGAGGCCATAGAAGCTTCGCGGGCGACGTTCGTCCTCAGTCTCCCACGAAGAATGTTCATATTGGTACCCCAAGTTGTACACAGCGGTTTTCCTGCGCCCATGACTGCGCCCGGCGCCCAAACCGAGATGCAAGTAGATGCGGCGCCGGATTCTGGGCGGAACGCGCAGAATGCCAGGGAGGCTGGTATCGGGGGGTTCTCCTGCCATTGTTTTGTGGTGTGTTCACGGGCAGAGTCAGAGGTTCTGTCTGGCTGGGCTTGTGACCCGAAGAATGCCAGCTCGCCAGCAGCACGCGGGGGGGAGCGTGCGCGCATACAGTCAGCCCAATGATTGGTTGTCTTTTTGGTGCAGGCCAGCTGTTGGCACCCAGCGAAACAAGGGGTCACTTCGCTGGCTAGCTACGGGGGCTTGATCGCTCAACTCCGACAACGATGTTTTTTATTTGAATTTTTTTCTCAGCTGGGGATTACAAAATAACCGTCTTTTGTGCCAAAAAACTTGATCAACTCGGCTGGGTAGGCATGGCACAACCAGACGGGTCAGCACAATGAGGTTAGAGTTTGCGTTGCGGTATGTACGTATGTACAGCCAGTGTTCCATGCTCAGGTCCGATTCATGTAAGTGACTGGCGCACAAAAGAGTGCCTAATGTATGTACATATGTACAACGGCCCGCAGTTCGAAGGGAAAAAAAACTAAAAAAAAAAAACCTGGCGCAAATCCCGATAGTCCTCCGCGCGCCGTGCCCCCTTTTTCGACGGCACACCCTCTTTCTCTTACCCGTCCTCCTGGTTCTCTCCACCACTCCGCTTCACCCCCTTTTGTTTGTTTGCTCCCCATGACAAACCGCCTAAGAGACGGTGATGGAAGAGGAACCGCTGCTCTGGTAGCCTTCAGTAGCAACGATTTGGTAGTTGTGGTTGCCGAGCTGGAGGCCGCTCTTGGCCCAGGCATTGAAGTGCGCGCCAACGTTGACGGAGCCCGACGTGCGGTGGTTCTGGCGGACAGACCAGAACTGATCAAAGGTGCTGGTGCCCTCGATGGAAGGCTGGTTGACGCGCCTGGTCTTGGCAATGGTGTACGTGCTGCCGTCCTGCTGGATGGTGCCGAACTTGGTGGCCTGCGACGAGGGATCGTAGTTGCCGAACGACTCGACGATGTAGTACTCGACCAGCGGGTTCCTGGTCCACCCGTAGATAGCCAAGTAGCCGTTGCCCTGCGGGTTGAAGCTACCCGAGAAGTTGATGGTGCGGGCCGAGCCGGGGTTCCTAGGGTCAAAAAATCGTCAGCCAAGATCGTTCCAGCCCTGGCCGGGCGGCTTGCGGTGCATGCAAGCGAGAAGAAAACATACCAGCCTTTGCCGCCAACAAAGTTGCCGCAGTTCTGCCAGTTGACGCTGTAGGAGCCGCCGGCGCCGTTCTGGTAGTTGACGTTGCCGCCGCCGTCGGTCCAGAACGAGTAGTAGTAGCCGTTGTGGGTGCCGGTGCCGCTGGGGGTGCCGCCGCGGGCAACGAGCTCACTCATCTGAGTCACGTTGAAGGGGAAGGCGAGGGCACCGGCAGCGCCGAGGAGGACGGCCTTGAAGGAAACCATGTTGGCGATTTGGACGACGAAGCTACTACGGAGGCTGGACTCTGCTTGTGTGTTGGCTGAAGCTGCTGGTGGTGAGAAGGGAGAGAGACGATCAAGCCCGAGGGACAACAGAGGTATATATACAGTGTAAAGGCCGCTTGCGTGGCGTTCCCTTCCGTTCCCTCCGTTACCCGGCTAGACAACCGGGAGGTTTCCTGGCTTCCCTGGGAGATGGGCCACCATCCCTCCCATCGAGTGTTGCCCCCCTGGACCGTGGGCAACGAATCGTGTACCCTCCCGCCGGCGTCTATGCGCTATGACCGTTCACGAACCATTCATCACTGTAGTTGGAGGTGGGCCGTGATGGCGCGGTAGTCGGCTGTTTCGCCGTGCTGTTTACCAACCGAAGCGGATGGTAAGCCTCTTGCAGGGGCCCGCATTCGCTTGGTCCGGGGTAGCGCCACCTCCACCATTTGGCCACGAATGAAAGGGGAACACGGCTTTCAGCCTGAATTTCCAACGCCTGAGTGATCTACGGGGCCCCGCAAAACGAACACAGCTCGGTGTTGGCCGGAACCGGGTCGCTTGCCCATAGCTGGCTCCGAGATTCCCATATCGAGAAGCTGTGAGCAGATCTCCCCCTGACCCACTCCAACCAAACTGGCCTTCCGGCCCCAACGCAGCCAAGCAGTTGCTTCCGCGATGCATGACGAACGACCGACCCTCCCCCACAGGCCACGGCGCCTTGTTTCCTGTATATTGTGCTCGGCGCAACGCCTCTCCCACCGCGCTGGCGCCCCAATCCCTGCACCCCCATTACGCCAGTCCATGTACTGTACCAGAGACGGAGCCAAGTTTCTTGGCTACTATGCTGGCTGACCATTGCCGGCTTCTGCCGGTTCAAGTGCCGAATCAAGGCGTTGCAGTAGGGCGGCTATGGTGGAACCCACGTGCCATTTTAACAGCCTGAACGGCTCGGCCACGATCGCCGACGACTGCTGGCCGCGGCGGTTGGAAAAGGGGGGTCTATGAAGAGAATACTCGTGTAGATCCTGAACCGCGATCCCGGTGCGCGGGAGGAGAAAATCCCCATTGTTTTGCTATTTTGGCCCGGACCATCCTGTCGCCAAGCGTGCCGCTCTGTGCAATATGCTGACCATCCCTTTTGCTAATGAATATGCCACTTCGTCATCCAGATGCCGTTCTCGAGTGGAGGCGCCGCAACAATGTCTCTGGCGGCCCATCCCGCCCATTTTAGCCGGCATCTCCTGCTGTAACCTCATCCTCGAAAACGTCAAGGTAGAAAACAGCGCGATATGTTTATTCCTGGCGGCGCAAGCCGCGCCCGGAGTGGCGTGAGATGGTCAGCGAGCAAGTTATGGTTGCCATGCGTGTATCAATCGGATGGAACGTGGTTATGAAGGGCGTATCTGCTTCCCTAACTGTTACATACCGGTTTGCGGGGATGCAGCACCCCAATTCAACCGCCCATCCGAGGTGTGGGACACGGTGTGGAGGAGTCGTCTGTGGAGAGAGGCTCTAGAGTACTGTCTAACCCGCCGGAGTGGGCGCCTGCTAGTCCCGACGTGTAAGTTGTCCCCGGATTTTACCGGGGATCAACAGGGAATACGCGAGGAAGAAAAGGGGGTGTGTTACTTGCAACGGTAAAAAGCAGACAGCGAATGGTCTCTCTCTTACCCGCAGGTGCGTCTCCGACAACACAACACAGCTGCGCTGCAAATATGACAACTCCGAGCTGACAGTTCCTCGACTCGGCGGGGTCTAAGTGAGAAGCAGGGGGGGGGCCGTTGATTGTGAGCAGGGTTTGTTTGGTTTGCGTCTGTGCTTGGCGACTTGACTCTCGCACGCAACGCATTGTGAACGGCCAGGATCTCGCTTGGGCACAGGCTGTCGCGGAATACGACCGTTCCGCGGTTCCGTTTGCTGAAGGGGGAACCCGGGCATGAACAGACACGGCCGAGTGCTAATATGTCATTTTCGTGCCATCCCGGTTCTCGTGGTGCATTGCTGCCAGGGAGAAGGGGTACTATATGCCGGGTTTTGCTCGATGGTTGGAAAGGTACGGTCAAGATACGGCATCAATGTGAGAATACGCGCGTCTGCAAACAGCCGGATCGGAAGGGGTCCCGTCGGTTCTGTCAGGGCAGAAAACCCTTCGAAACGCTATTTATCGCTTCATGCTTCGTCACTTGCCGACATGCTTGGAGTCGAATGCCTTGTCTTGGGGGCCACAAGAGTCACCAGGGGCAGATCAGGTGCCTCGAGTTCCCCGAGCATCGCGTGGTCCTTTGCTCCTAAATAAATAACCTGCCGACAAGCGCCTGGAAAAAAGTCCGCAGCGTGCTGGCTCAAATTGAATTTCTTGCTCGTTGCCTCTATCTACTTTAGCAAATTTGATGGGAAGTCTATCCTAGCATGGACGCATCCGGCTGCCGCTTGGCTCATTCGCTAAGCTAGGGACGTCAGAGCGCCCAAGTGCGCCATGGCATTGCGAGTAGAGTTTGTAGCCTTCAAATGTTGTGTGGCGGTGTGACGGTTTGTGACGGTTCCATCCTACGCATGTCCTACTGCTGCAGTAGTGTTGTGGACACGGTCTGAGCGTAAGGGTTCGATCAGGCAGGGGCTGGATACCTGTGGTAACTCGTCGACAAGATCCAGGGCAGGAATCCTTGGGTTACACGCTTCGTTTTCTTTGCGTACTGAAGCCTGGCCATTCCAAAGTACTATCGACAAGTGACTCGCGTCGAGGAGGACGCCAGAACGCTGGTTGTTCGACGCCGCGGACTGGCCTTGATATGGCGTGACCTTTTACACACAATGCCCACAAGTCCGGAACTTCCCTGCAGATTCCGCAATTTTCACCGATAACCGCTCCCGCTGATTACCTGTGCCTTGATCTTAGTACAAACAATATACATGCCCAACCACGCACTCTGTATTGTGATGGAGAAGCTCCTTTAGAAATCCACGTATGACGTCTACGCGATCGAACATCTTGGTTAACATGCCATTGTTAAGTTATTCATCATTTTTATAGGCGCGCGAGGGGAGGCAGAAAAAAATCCCATCTGTTGCTACATCATACATGTATGTATGGATGTACTGTGCACATCTTACCCACTCTAGGACTCCCATTTGAACTCCTTTCCCGCCTGGGTTGGGATGAATTTTCCACAGACAATAGGCTTGTCATCTGCGCAGAGTGGCTTTGAGAAACGAATATTTTACCCAATCAGAAAATTACCTGTACGAAGTGTAGTTCACTTGGATGGTGTGTTGTAGGAGGGCTACTCGCCCACGTATTGTTACCGACCCTAACCCTGATTTAACCCCTGAGCGCACACGCCCTACGACTTGAAGTGGTTGACTTTTGAAGTGAGGAGCGGCTTCCTGTAAAGTCATTTTGAGTGTTGCTCTAATTATGTATTATGTATCCGCATATGCATTTCTATACCACGCCAGGACTATGGGGTTAATCAAATTGCCTCGCGAGACGTGCTATGAACGCCCAACCAACCCGGTTTTACTTTTACCACCCGCTTCATTGACCCAGGTTTGGGGGGTGGTTGAATCTCATTGGCCTGACCCCCAACGCAAAGGTGTGCCGAGCGCTTGTTGCACTCACTTTGTGTTCCGAATTGAGATTCAGCCACCAGCATTTGGCAGATTGCGTGATCGAGTGTTCCCCGCACGCCATGTTTTCTCTCATGTACCCTGGGTTCTGCGGTTATTCCTTTGAAGCCATACTCGTAACCAATTCACACCACGGACAGACACTGTCTATCTAGAAGGATTCAGCACAGCCGAGATGGATTCTGTCCAAGTTTCTGTAGTTGCATCGCCATTGGCAAACTTTGCTCCCTTGTACGAGGTCGATCCCGACGCCGATGTGCTACTTATTGTGTCGCCGTCGAGCCAGGCCGTCCAACCATGCGAAAACCCGCATCATGTGAATGGAATCAACGGCGGACACAAACTCACAGACGCTGCAGCTCCTGATTCTCAACAAGGCCTGCGTATCAAAGTCTCTTCGAAACACCTCGCGCTCGCATCACGCGTTCTCAATAACAAACTGCAGTTTGGGAGCAACGATGCTGTCCGTCAGTCAGACGGCCGGGTCCACCTCGTGTTGGCCGCAGGCTTCGATGCGAAGGCCGTCGGCATTGTCATGGGTGCGATCCACGGTCGGGGTTCTAAAGTCCCTAGGACCGTAGATCTGGAGACCCTGGCGCAGATTGCCTTGTTCGTGGACCGGTTCCGGCTGCTTGATGCCGTCGAAATATATGCGGAGAGGTGGATCTTCAACCTCCAACATACCATCCCAAGCACTTACAACCGAGACCTCGTCCACTGGATCTACATCAGCCACGTCTTCCGCCGGCCGGATATCTTCAGGACCGCAACCAAGGTGGCTGCCACCCAGAGCTCAGGCCCGATTGAAACCCTCGGTCTTCCAATCCGAGAAAAGATTATCAGTATTTACGCCCCCTTTCCATTTCCCAAAAAAAAACTAAAAAAAAAACTAACATAGCCAGAACACATTGACACACACCGGCAAACCCTCATCCACCAAGCCCTGACCCACCTCCACCAAGCCCTCGACACCCTCACCTCGGGCAGCGTCTCCTGCCCCACCCGCCACTGCGACTCAGTCCACCTAGGCGAGCTCATCAAGTCGCTGCACCGGCACAACCTCGTCTGGCCGCGCCCCGCCAAGCCCTTCGCCGGCGTCAGCTTCGCCTCTGTCATCGCGAGCGTAGACGCCGGGCTGGCGCTGCACCGCCAGCAGCAGGAGCAACTGAGGCAGCACCTGCGGGAGATCGAGCCGTGGTTTATGAAGAGCGCGAGCGCGACCAAGGACCAGGGCCCGCGGCCCGGGTGGGGCGTGGTGGGTGGGATTCCGCCGATTACGCCTGCCGCCTCGCCCGAGCCGGTTTTCTGGAGCGGGAGTACGCGGTTTGGGGAGGGGGAGGAGGCCCACGAGTGCGAGGCGCGGAGGGTGGTGGCGGGGTTGGGCGGGTTGGAGAGACTCGGGGACGGCGTCGAGGGCTTGGTATTGGAGGGGAAGTTGGGGTATCAGGCTTATTAGCTTCTGTGTGGGGTGTTCAAAAGTCGGTTTTATGTTGAGGACTTTGCTCTGGCTGCTAGGGATTTACGATAAGTTGGGTGGAGTGCGGGAGGGTCAGGGGAGAGTAACACGGATGGGGAGTGGTGGGTGGAAGCAACATTCGTTGCTGCTACACTACAAAACTGTTTGCGCTGGAGGACGTAACAAAATGCCGTTTGGAGAACGGGACGCAAACCGTAGATTGGAAGTGTATTGAAGGAGTGTAAGGTATTTCTCCACTTTATCCTGCTGAACCTGCAACTGAACAATATATATCACGCGCCGTAAATCGGAATAAAATGCCACTGCGTTAATAATACAGCTATGACGTGCTTCCAAAAGATCACATCATGTTTTCCTAAACCGACTGGCGGCCCTCATCGTTTTCGGATGGGCCGGTGCACCGTTGACCAGCCTTTGTGTCCCTATGGGCTCGCGCCCCCCTGAGCACCCAACGATGATGTTGAAAATGCCGTCTCACATTGAGGCGAGTGATACCCAGCCGGTGAGAACTGGCTGCCATACTGTGTCCCGATTGTCGTCGAGTTTATCGCTGGATTGGGAAGAGGAAGACTGGACAAAGCCCGCCTACCCAATGGCGTCCTGATTGTTTCACCTCTCAATTGCGTATTGTGGACGACTGGATTCAAGTCGCTGTCAGACCCCTGATTCGTCCCCTCGACCACATCCGGATCAAGGAACCTCATGACATTGCCCACGTAGATCCTTGGCGGTTCCCCGACTTCCATGTCCACTTCTAACGGGGCTGCGCTTGTACTTGACTGTAGCTCGGAGACGCCAGTTGCTCGATCGGGATGAGTGGCGGGAGTGAGCCCTCCACCTGATCTTTCGACTACAGTCCGAAGCCCGCGCCTAGCAGAGCGCACAATCCTAACTTCGGTTTGTAAACCAGGCCTCGCCCCTCGTTCGCGTTCCTTCGTCTTCCTGGACAACCTTCTTTGCCGATAACAGCATACACACCATAAGAAAATTGCTGCCATGACAACCCCCAAGAGCACTCCCACAACGATGGCCGCCGAGGTCTGGCCTTGGGTTTGAGCCGGAGATGATTGGGATCCCCATGCTGCTGTAGCGTCGCTTCGGGTTTGAAGGGGCGTGACAAGATGATGAAAAGAGGGCATGATAAGTTGACTCGTGGTAATATGGAAGGAGGAGAGAATATTGATCGTGATACTTGGGTATGTCTGGTTTGAACGCCGGTCGTTGAGTGTACTCTATTGTATGTGTGAAAGAGCAAAACTTTCCTGTGAATCTTGGCTGGGTGATAAAGGCTTATGGATTTTATTGCCAGTAATCCAATATTAAATAATCACGATAAAAAAATGCATATCGGCTGGTGCAAAACAGCAACTAGTTTGCCGCTACCGCAAGCTACAGCGAAGCGGATCTTTATTCCGGCTACACAACTCACGCTTTGCGGCATCGGATCGGATCGGGTCGGATCGTGCAGTTTTTCAGCACTTTGGGGGCTCCTTGCTTTGCTAGCATATTAAACCTCACCCGTTGGGTGGTGTACTGAAACGTGACCTCTCCTGCCATGGACCAACGTATCGTTCTCAAATGCAGTGTCTGCTTCATCGGAGACAACAACAACAATTAGCAAGTATATCCGAGATGAGAATCTACAACAATCGTTCGCGTGCAACTTCCCGTCCGAGATCTACACGCCAGGCATTGCTGTAGCACCTACAAAGAGCCTTCATAGGTATTGAAGAGCGGATGAGGCCGAAGGGCCAACCTTAGGTGGCAGCAACACGGTGCTCGGGGCCGAGGCGCCAATGGACATGTGTTGCATGTTGGGCAGCCGCTCCGCTAGGTTTGATCTGTGACGAGCGAGCGGGGGGTCTGACGTACGTCGAAGGGTAGCATCAATGGGAGGGCGCCAACTAACGGTGGCGGATGCACTGCTCGTGTGGTGTAACCGGCCCCAAGGGGTTATCGGAGACAAAACTGCTGAATCTCCAGGTAGCTCGCCAATGCGGAGGAAGCTGACTCTAAAACGCAGCAAATCGTTAGGCTGTACGGAATGACAACAAGCACCTTGTGGAACCGAATCAATATGCTCTACATGCACCTGGCGCTTGCCTCAAGTTTCCCAGGGGAGAATCAATACCTAAGTTTAGGTAGGGTGATACAAGTCGCCAGCCGTTCACGCCTTGGTCTGCATCTCCCAATTATCCAGCCAAGCCTCGCCCTTGACAGCCTCCCAAACCTCGTCAATTCTTCTGACAGCACCCTCACGCAGCGGGCCCTTGTTTATCGCCTCAAGAGTATCCCTTAACTGCTCAGGCTTCCTCGCCCCCACCACGATGGCGTCTCCCAAACCGCCTTGCAATTTTGAGTGGTAGACAACCCAGCGATACGCCAACTCCGCACGGGAAACGCCCTCATCTTTCGCAACATTCTCCCAGATATCCAGTGCCGCCAGAAAGCTCGGCCGGTTATACATGGCGTTATAGATCTTGGAGAGCGGGTTCTTGTCGCCAAACCTTCCTTCCGCATCACTCAGTTCCGCCTTGGATTTGGAGAGAAAGCCGCCGGCAATGGGGCTGTAGGCGTAAAAGGCAATGTTGTGTTTGCGAAGGACCGGGAATATCTCATCTTCGCTACGGCGAGCCAAAGCGTTGTAGTTGCCTTGGTAAACGGAGGGGGCGACAAAGTTGTTCTCTTTAGCAATGCGTACGACTTCATCAACCTCATGTGCCAGGAAGTTGGAGAGGCCGAGGCGTTTGAAGACGCCTTGTTTGTAGAGCTCGTCAAGCCCACTGAGAGTTTCTTTCCAGGGGATGCGGCGGTCTGGTGCGTGGATGCAGTAAATGTCTACCTGTATTGCGGAAGTCCAAAGGTCAGATGCGAATGGCCCGTGGGTAGAGGGTCTCACGTACCGAATCTGTCTGCAGCTTCTCCAAGCTGGACTTGCCGGATTGGATGACGTGGTCTTTGGTCGCGGGCTCGTCGCCCAGGCCACCGGAATGCTTGGTGTCAAGAGTAAATGTTGACGCAGCGCCAGCCCTCCCCAAGAGCTCTTCCGATGCACCATATGCAGGTGCTGTGTCGATGGTGTTGATGCCGAGCTCTTCGAGGATCTTTAGCCACTGAGTGACTTCATCTAGAGGGGACGAGATGAAGCCGGCCCCTCCAAAGACGACCTTGATCCCATTTGCGGACATGTTTGATCAGCGAAGGAGGAGATTGAGGTCAAGGTAATTAGGCGATGCAGTAATTATTAAAAGGAGGTGTTGAACGGTATATAGAATGGGAGCTGGAGCTGGGAGTGGAATGTCCTTTACTCCTTGTTTATCTTAAATCAATAGATATCCAGCATGGTGCGACTGTGAAATGTCAATTTGTCATCAGGAACGGACCGGAGATAATTAGTAACACGATCGATAGTTGGTATGGCCCCGAGTCCGAGTGATCGATTTGACAAGGTCGTTCCGGATTCGCTCCGCGATGGTTCCATACATACCCCTAACCCTAGGGTTTTTTTGTTCTATTATTTATTATTCATTTGGGGGGAAAGAATTAAGCAATACTAAAGCGCCCAACTATAGTCTTTAGGGGGCAAGAATGTGTGGCGAGTTTGATACGTTCAATAGTTTTGATGGCCTAACTCGGAAGGAAAAGCGCACCTTGAGAAGATGGCGTGGTAAAGTCCGAGGACATGGGAAGTAGACAATACAAAGAGGGGAGGGCATGAACCTCCCGTCATCACGGCACGTACTATGGTCGAGAAGTAGCGTGAGTTACAGAACTGGCATAAGGAAGAGGCTCTGTATTTCTTCAGCTTGTTACTGCGTAAGATCCATGTCTGGGTTAGTAAGTGGCCCAGGATCTACCCGGCTTGATTCCGTAGGCTCCGTAGGCCTAATCCTGAAAACGACAGGAACCGCGGCCGCTCCCGTCCCGTTTCTTCACCAATCTCTCACCCCCGATTCCTCCATAGGTTCTTTCAGGGGAAGGGTAAAGACTTAAGCCTTATCATGCCCTTAACGACAATATACTGCCTCTTGATCCAGGGTTCTCGAGGTTCAGTATATGCGTTCCGGATATCGCACATCGCGGTGAGGGATTTGATATCCATTTTGGCGAACATCCAAGAACATTCTTTTATAATCAAATCTTCCAGAACTTTCGGGAGAATCCCTGGCTTGTCCTTCATCAAATCGAGAGCTTCCCTGATGGTCACCAGCGGTAGGGTGCCAATGGGGTACTGGTAAATCGCCGGGGGATTGAGCCGCGGTTCAAGCGTGCGGACCTCCCAGGAATCCCATTTAATCCACAGGTCTCCGTCTCTACAGGTCAGTTTTGCGTGCCGAATTCCTAGGACACCGGCGTCTTCTCGGTATGGCCCCTTGGTGGTTTCTCGGTGCTCGCTGGCGCTGGAGGGTGGGAGGCGACCTCGAAGGTAAGGAATGGCGGGTGGCATTTTGGTTGTTGGAAAGGTAGTGACCGGTGGCCGGGAGTCGCCAGAAAAACGTACCTGGTGCCGAGTTTGCAGGAGATGGTGTGCGGGCTGCTGGGACTTCAGTGACAGAATCCAGCTGATTATTGGGTATCTTATAGGTACAGTACCGTGCTGTGCTTGTACATACCCACCCGCATGCCTAAATCGTCTTTGTTGCGCGGATGCTTGAATGCTTGAATAACTCAGGTAGGTCTTTGACATGGAACACCCCGCTAACTCCAAGGGTCCCGCGTGTAACAGGCCAACTGAGCCATTGCTGGCACAGCAAATCGGCCACTCTTTGTCCGGCGAAGTCTGGACAACAAAGAGGACAATGAAGACGCGCATCGCCAAGGTTTATTTCCAGAACACATGGATTTGCTGCGGTTCCTTTTGTTGGCCGGTATCAAATATCCTTCCTTCGTCTGGTAGAAGGGATATAACGGCTTCTCGACCGAAAAGTCATCAGCAATGCATTGTCCTTTGTTCGGCCTGTGTACTGTGATCCACTCCTAAACGGGCTTGTTTCCAAGGCATTTGTGCAGCAGTAATAGAAGGTTACATCGGATGCCCAAATACCGTCACCGACGACGGGTCGACGACTTGTTAGTACGCGGTAAGAGTTACGCTGTCTCCGCCCCGTTGCGGTAGCATTGCCGCGGATGAGGCTCTGTGTGAGCTGTGGGAGCTGTTGTGGACGGCCAGCGGGGTTTGGGGGCTGAGCACACGGACGCAAGGCGCATTTCCTCGCCGGATCGTGCGATTCGGTGATGCAATGCGCTGCTCTGCCCTGCTCTCGCGGGACAAGCCAAAAACGCGACCGAACGGGTCGAATCGCGCTAACCGGGCCGCTAACGCAAAGCGGGAATTGGGGTGGCCCAGCGCGCTGCGGCAGGATTCGGCTGACGAACCCTCGCCAAAGTTTGCCGGTTCCGCGTCCAATTGCTGCGTCCCAGGTTTGCTGACCCGCCTATCGAAGTCTCATCGTCGTCGGTATCCCCAAAAGAGATTTCGGATTGCCAGCCGCTGCAGGCGACAAAATCGCATCTCAGCTTGAGATGGCAGTCATCTTCATTCCAGCTGGTAGTATCTTTGGAAGACAAAAATGCCTGGATTATTTAGCCCGGGCTGACACGCTCAACACTAATACTAGAAGCTGTTAAAAGCAGCTCGGAAGTCGCAAAGAAGTCACCCCGCTGCTGCTATCAGCTCCGTCCTGCACATACCTTAGTTACCGGCCAAGCACACCAAGCTTCGTTCCCGCCCGCGCCAAGATCAACATGTCCAAGGATTCGGGACGGTCCTCCATCTTCAAACGGCTCGCCTCGCTCACAAGCGAAGACAAGTCAACAATCCAGCCCGACGCGGATGACGCCCCGCCGCCAGCATACAATGCTGCTGCAAGCGAGAACTCGAATGGACCCCATGGGGAACCCACACAGGCTCAGAACGCGACAACGGGCGCCACTGAGACGGTCAACCTGACAGCCGCCTTTGACAATCTGAACCTGTCCAACCACCCCATCGACCCAATTGTCGAGACATGCCTAGCCCATCTGAAACTCATGTTCGCCTTCCAGTGGATGAAGGAAGATGTTGGATTTACTGATGGCCTCTGGGGCCTGTATGACAGCCGTGCAGGCCACGTTGACCCGGTTTTCAAGGAACGACCAGAAAGAGACAAGGAGAATGAGAAGCACGAAAAGAGCGGACCGGCACCAAGTGTGGAAGACAGGATGCGGGACAAGAACCTCGAGGCGCTCAGTCGAGTCCGCGAAAAGCGGTGGGCGCTGTTCGTCGCCAGGGCAGTTGACCGCTATGAGACGTGGTGGAAATCTTTGATGGAACTACTGCCTGATCGCCCACTGTCCGAACGCGACATGAAAAGTGCCGGCGTCATGTACGAAGGGTTTCCTACCGACGCCGGGTCCATCTTGCATTGGACCGAAGACATCCTGCCGCCTCTTGGTAGGTGTCCCCGCGGCCTCGATCCGTCGTGTTCAGCGCTAACATCTTTGCTTAGACGTCCTAATGGTCTGGCACACTCATATGCTGAATCCCCGCGCGTTCCTCGAAGACAGCATGCTGGCCGGGATACGGCATTTCTGGATCACGGGCATGCCCTGGGACCTTGTGAACAAAGCCATCGACACCGATTTCAACTACGCCGTCTCCACCGAATGCAAGGCTCGCTGGACTGCGCAGACTGGCCTCTCATGGGAAAATACAGGTCCGCTCACTAAGATGATCAAGTGTCCCCGCTGCGGCCAGTCCATCCATATACCCTGGACCACTTGCCAGTTTCCAGAAGACTATCAAGACGCCACCCCCCCTCCCCTCACCGGCAACGGTTACGGCGACAGTGAGCTACTGCACCCTTGCCAGGGCTGCGACCTTGTCATCCGCAAAGAGCTTCTTTCGGTTGCCAAGTTTGTCGGCGACGTCAAAGCTCTTCTCGGCCCCGGAAGCCGCCCTATGCCAGGGACGGTGCTAGACCCCCGCAGCGGTACTCCGACGAAGCAGCCCGGTTCTGGCGGGAAAGAGAGAGGATTGAGAGCCCACGAATTTCCCAATAGGCTGCTGAAGAGCGGGTGCAATTCCATCAGGAGCAAGATAACGGGCCTCTTGACATCCTCCTTCAACCCGTACCCCACCATGGATCATGTCCGCAAGGAGATTGAGGGAGTGCTCGAAGACAAAGCCAACATCAAGCAGATTGAGAAGGTCTCTACCACCGTCCGTTATCAACTCCCTGCCGATTCGCGCATCGCTATCCGCAAGATGATGTCCCGGTACTGGGAGAACTTTGGCCCCTTCGCCCTTGACCTCTCCAGCGCCATAATGCGGCAGGGCATCTTTGTGGAGAAGATGTGCAAACTGGACTGGCTGCATAGTCCGTCGGCTCCAGACACTATGAACCGGCTGCTGACCAAGTACCGCCGGTTCATCGAAATCATGAAGGGAAACCCTTCCAAGGTGGCAGTCCCTACACTAGATGTTGACCTCGCATGGCACACGCACCAGCTGAGCCCGAGCAAATACTACCAGCACGTGCTGACCAACACGGGACGCTTCGTCGACCACGACGACAAGATTGACGAGGGCACGCTCAGCAGACAATTCGAGTGGACCAGCAAGGTGTATCAGGAGTGGTACGGTGAGGTGTACAGTGAGTGCACATGCTGGTATTGTGAATGTATGTACTTGTTCCCTGCTCGCAATGCTTGCCAATCTCATGCTAACATTTCTCAGCTATCCGCTCCTCGCACATCAGCGCCGTCGGTAAAGCCCTCGGGCTGTCCAAACAAGAAAAGAGTACATCCCCCACGCCCTTTCTCTGATGACACCATTTCCTTGCTGACCTCCTCCCCTTTTCACCACACAGTAGCCGAATCCTTCCACACCTCCGGCGTCGCCTCCCTCCGTACGTAATCACCACCCCCCTCCTCCACAGGAACCAACCCTTTAACAACCCTCCCTAAATAGACCCGCCGTCCTCCTCCGCCCACATCTCCTCCCACCCAGCCGTTCTCTCCACGCGCACCGCAAAGCTCACCGCCACGGAGCCTCTCCCAAGACACCAAGCCGTCGCGGCACGGCTCGCAGCGCTGCACAAGAAGCGCCTCGACACCGCCTACGCCAAAGCGCGCGCCCGCGCCGAGAAGAAGGGGCGCCCCCCGCCGAGGCGGGACGATGACGTCTACTACGACCACTGGGGCTATCCGTACCTGTATGCCGCGCCGTACGTGTACCCGCTGTGGTGGACTCCCGGGATGTATTACGGCTGGTGTCCGGGGTATGTGGTGGCTTGCGGCTCGGGGGCGGCGGGGGCGTGCGCGGCGGGGACGTGTGGGGGCGGCGTCGCTGCTGGGGCGTGCGGAGGGCCGGGGGTGAGTAAATGTCTTTTTTTTTTCTTTTTCTTTTCTTTTTTTTTTTTTTTTGTTGTTGGATGCTAACGAGTTGCGCGATGATAGGGGTGCGGTGGTTCTGGTGCGGGGGGGACTGGGGTTGCTGGGTGCGGCGGGGATGGTGGTGAGTCTCAATTACCCCTTTGGGCGGCCGGAAATACGGGCGTTGCTAACATGGTTCATTTAGGAGGTGCCGGCGGCTGTGGAGGCTGTGGAGGTGGTGGTGGTGGTGGATGCGGCGGTGGGTGTGGCGGTTAGTATTACGACATGCGTAGCATTGTGTGAATCCCTTAGGTGCTTTGCGCCGTTGCGGCTTTGGATGGTAGAGTAAGATGAATTAAGCTGACTTGATATATTAGGTGGTGGTGGTTCTTGAGGGACTGGTAGTCGAGCAAGGAATGTATGTCGTTCTCTTCCACGGACCTGCACCACGGGGACATGACAGAAGCACAAAACGTCGAGTTGGTATCGAAGCTGGTGAAGGCCGAGAAACTAGTGCATGTTTATTACGATGAGATGGAAGAGTGTGTTTGTATTTTGTTTGGTAATCTCCACGTCCTTGCGCCGCCCATTAACTATATCTCATGTTGCGCCTTTTGCCGTTTGTCTTTGGGTAATTGGAATTGGATTCGTGGGCTACCAGGGATGATGTCGCGAGAGCCTCGATTACTGATCCAGGGCGACACATAAGAAAAAATGGAAAAGAAAAAAATTACCCTCGCCTTACAGTCAACCTGAAGAATTTCGCCGATGATAAAATAATGCATTTTCACAAGCCATGTTGAGCGTGGCAGCTAATGAATGGTGCGTCACAGCCCAAGACACACTCGGGCATGCCATGCACTTTCCCAATACGCCCGCAAAGCTTATTAAACCAAGCACACCGAGTGGGCTCCCCAAGACCTCGGTGAGCTCCGCTTCTTCACACGCAATTTCCTCCATTCACCAATAATGCGCTTTTGGTGAGCGCATCACGGGTTTAGTTGACACAAGGGCTTTGTCCTAGCCATATGCTCCCCCCCATCTTCGTGCAAGTTGGGGGAGTCTCACTTCAGCACCGCCGCACGCACTTTTGGAGGATACGTCACGCTCTCGGCACCACGCGCACACCGCCAAATCATGCTATATCCATCATATGATATACCGGAATAGCTTGACTGAGAAAAAAGCATGAAATCTGCCGATTTCTGCTTGCGGCACAACTTGGCCGCGGATTCGGGCATCGTTCCGTCCCAACCGGCTGGGTACGTAACGTATTTCTAAAATTTCTGACGGCAGGATGTGACACCAGGGTCAGTTGCATGAGACGCACAGTGTGCAACCCCAGGATACCGGACAGCTGGGCCCCGGAAGTGTGGCGCGCAGCATGGCGCTGCCGTGCCGCATGCTAGCTGCTTCCCGAGCGCTGTCACAATTGGCGTGGAGGAATCTGGCAAGGGTGTGGAGCGGCGCTATGTCGGGAGGATTGCTTGGCTTCAAGGGTATTCCGCCTTGGCTCTCTGCGGCCATCAGCAATTGAGAACCTCCCCGAGCCTCCCCGGTCTTAGCGGCACAGTGGGTTGACAGTGCCCAGCCGGGACTTTTGATGACACGCCACGACAAAAGCCTCTTGACCAGGGATGCCGAGTCTGAAAAAGGATGCCTTTCTCGGTTCGCCATGCGGGTTGCGGCGCGCGGACCGCAGGCCTGGGGGCTTGAAATCGGCAGCCCGCTCGTTGCCTTTTGGGGGCGGACCCGACAGTTTGGGTTTTACCCCCCCCCCCCTCCCTCTCACCTGCATTTGTCCCACCACTGCCGTGCCGTACCATGCCTTCGGGACTGTGCTGATTTGGCACGCTTGAGTCTCGTGGGTCTCGCGGGCGGCCGGTTCCTGGGTCCTGA
Organism: Chaetomiaceae sp. B2702; assembly: GCA_023628455.1. Taxonomy (NCBI): domain Eukaryota; kingdom Fungi; phylum Ascomycota; class Sordariomycetes; order Sordariales; family Chaetomiaceae; species Chaetomiaceae sp. B2702. The sequence goes on along the minus strand of JAMAKP010000008.1, from coordinate 365,049 downwards.
AGGAACCTTCAGGAGCCCAGCGACAGCCCACGGGCACATCTGCGCCCGTCGCTCTCGTTGAAATCAAGGGCGCTCCCGGCTCGGTCGCGACGTGCTTCTCCCGTCCAACCTGCAGTCGCACAGGTTCGGATTATCCAGTTTCTTCACCCAAGAGCGCCACCAATATGGCCGCCTTTGACCCCATCGAGTTCTTCGGCATTGGGCTCGGCCAAGACATTGCCATTGTCCGGCGTGCAAGGACCCGAAGCCAAAGTTCGATCAGCATGTCGTCGGCAGGCTCTCGGCTACACACATCTTTAGACAAAGGGCAAGCCCTTACTTGCGTTCGTCCATTCGGGGCCAAAGTGCTGACCTCCCATCTACCAGCCCCTCAAAATGGGCCTACCACGCTCCGATACAGCAAACAGCGCCTCCCAGACCACCACACTCGCCGTCACACTCCTTCGTCAACGTCACGCCAGACGACTCAGTCCGGGGTTTGATCTTTGGCCTCACGACGTCCCCAGCAGCATTCCCGGACGTCTCTGACGACTCAAGTTGGATCTTCCCCGAAAATCAACCTTCATCGCTTGAGAGATACATCCATACTCATGAGCGGCACGAGAAAATCGCCCTCTCTCTGTCTCTTGCGCCGAAGGGGTGTCAGGGTGGGCTCATGGAGGATCTCGCCGACAATGCCTATTACTCGTTAGACGACCTGCCCGACCCGAAACGCCCATGTTCCCGAGGGCTTTCTCCCAACAGCGACAATCCCATGCGTCGATACCTCGCAGACCGTCAACCACATGAGTGTCTGGCGCTGGTCCTCGAAGGGCACCGCCAGCGGCAGAGCCAAACACGCATCAAATCTGACCAAGGCTCTCTGGAGTCATCCATCTCGATCTCCAGAGACTACGGCGCAAACGGCAATCATGATGTGAATGCCATTGACCCGGTTGTGAAGGCGGCATATTTGCAGTACGTGTCCTGGATTTTGTTGATCGCTTGCATCTAGCTGCGTTTACTGACAGTTTTCGACCTATAGCGACCGCGAACAACGAAAAACGTCGATGAGCCAGCTTCGGTTGTTCAAGGTGACGATGTTACGGAAAAGACCTAGCGAATCACCTCAACAAGGTCCTAAGGACAAGATGGCCAAGTTGAGTTAGGCACGGATGGGAGGTGACAGTCGGGATGCGCACGATGTGAGACGCATAGCGTGAGGTAGACTTTACGTTTGGATAGGTGTCTTTGCTGGAATTGCTAGTGGAATAGTGCATGTAATTTTCCCCACCTTGTATATGTTCGGTCACATCATGCTATGATAGTGGAGTTTGTGCAGATCAAAGCCTTTATGTATATAATTTACTAGAGGGACTCTCTGTCCGTGACTTACGCCGTCAGCAGCCCAATGTGAGGTTGCCCCCCGTCTCTGACGCGAAAGTACTCCAAACGAAAACACAACACATAGGATGACCATATCGCCGCGGCGGTGTCTCAATGAAGTTCCCCTCCGTAACTTGCTCCAACCCGTATAGTTACATGATCATACAACGGCCCCGCAGCCTCTCACCACTCGTCGTCCTCGTCGGCCATATCAGCCCAGCGCATGTTGGACACATACGTGGGATCGCGCATCCACAAGGGCAACTCTTTCTCCTCACCCTTCACCTCCCCAACTTCCAACTTCTCCGCCGCTGCCTCCTCATCCTCCTCAACAATCACCTCCAATTTCCGCGGCGAGTACCCCTCTCTCTGCCAGTCCATGCCACCCTCCACCTCCGAACCCAGCTCCATATCCAACCCTGCCCCGGAATCATGCCCCTCTGGACGCAACTCCCACCCAAAGTCCTCAAAGAACTCCGCACACCCCTCGCCACAGGCATGCCCGTACCTTTGCTTGACCCACTCCCCCATCTCAACATGGTACTCATACTCCCATTCCGGCGTACAGTCATCCAGCCAGAACTTCTCGCCCTCACAAGTTGTGAGCACGATCTCGACCCCCGCCGTCGACGGGACAACCCACTTTCGATCGCCCTCGGCGTACGCAATCCAGGTGCAGCGCGGTAGCCTGCCGTAGTCGAGCTCTGGGTCCTCATTTCCCAGCGCCTCGTCGTCAGTGACAGGCGGCTGGGAGACGGCGGGAGAAGCTGGGGGTGGAGGGGATGGGGGGGACGAGTCAAAGTCGAACCCCCCCGCCGCCGCCGCCGGGTGGAAGAGGACGCGGCGATGGGTGGGAGTTGGATTGTCATCCTCCTCCGCCCCATCATCCACGTTCATGTTTGACAGGTTCGCCGTCTTGGCCTTGGACGGCGTCGGGTTTTCGGGTCGGGCGAAGGGTTCGTCATCGCCGGGGGTGCAGTGGTGCGGCTCAGCTGCTGAAAAGACGCTGTCTGCCTTGCCACCCTCCGTGTTGGCGGTTTCGCACTTCTCGTTGTCCCCGGGGGTGAGCTGCGGGACGGGGCTGGCTTTGGTCTGGTGCGACATGATGCGTCCCTTGCTGAGGTCTGTTTTTCCAGACGCAATATCCCGGGACTCGGACCCCAGGACGGAGAATGAGTGCACGGCATTCTATTCCATGCTGCTATTCTCGTCCCGGGTGATGGGACCACTAGCAAGCGGCTCGGTGTCCTTCACGAGATCGCCGGCGGTCTTTTGGTTGGATTCGGCAGACTGCTTGGAAATGGCTTCCTCTGTGCCAATGACTTGTGACGCCTCGGTTTTTGTAGGCGTCCAGTACTCACTGGCTGGAGTTCCCGGGCAAGGTGCGGTGTCGAACACGCCCTCGGTAGAAACCTGGGAGTTGGCGCTGCTTGATGATGAGCTCCGCGAGTGACTGCGGCTCATTTGCTGGCCAGCGGCCATTTCAAGCTTGCGGCCCTCAACATCGACGGAGACATTTGCTTTCTTCGCGGGCTTTGCGCGCGGCAGGGTGGTCGGATCCGCACCTCCAGGTACACCTGCCTTGCTGGCAACTTGAATCGGAGCTGCGTTGTTGAGGGAGAGCGCCTGTGCAGCCTTCTCTAGTCGGAGATTCTGGGCGTTAAACTGCGCTGTGGACCGATTGGCAAGTCTCTCGCGCAGGATTTCGCGCTCCGATTTGCCCTTCTCAACAATCCGAGGGATGGACCACTCCATGTCGAGGTCCATGAGGCGCTCAAACTCGATATCGAAGATGGTCGAGACGCAAGCATCAAAGTCATCCTCGAAGATGAGCGGGTGGACGGGAACAGAGAAGAAGAAGAAGGGTGCTGGCTCGGTTTCCATGGATTCCTCTGTGATTTCTTCAGGGGTCAGAATGATGCCCGCGGAAGTCGTGTCGTTGTCAGACGCAACCTCGACGTCGGACTCAGTGTCTTTGACATCACTGTCGTCAAGCACAGCGGCGATGTCATCCAGGTCGACGACCTGGTCGGACTCGGCGACCTCACCCTCGGAATGGGCAACTGCAGTGCACCCAGCATCCTCTTCCGCCATGCTCTCTTGGGTGACGCAAACGGTCTCCTCTTCGGCAACAGCAACATGCACAGTCTCTTGGGCAAAAGCATCCATGTCTGGTGACTGAGCGACATCGTCGGTGATGGGGATGTCTTCGGTGATCAGAGCGTCGCTGGAGATAAAGGCGGGCTCAATGGCGGCAGACTCGGCCACGGTAGCGGTGTACTCTTCCACTGCCGCCGTGCTTTCAGCGACAGGGGTGGCGGGCTCCTCGGTGCAGGCGATAACAGCCGCATCATGGGAAGGGTTCTCAGTAGGCGCAACAATGTCTTCCGCGCCGGTGATGGTATTTCCTTGCGGAGTGCTCCTGGTAACCATGACTGCATTGGCGCTGTAGTCGACGTCATCAATAATACTATCCACCGAAGCAGTGTTGTCGACCAACCGTGCCGAGGGTTCCGGGTGTCTGGCACGCTCAGAAGTGGGCTTGGCAAAGATGGACGTCTTCTTGACGAAAATAGGCGAAATAGCGGGAAGGTCGTTGTTGTCGAGAATGTGTGTAAGAGTCCCATCGACATCGGTAGCGATGAGTGGGACAGCGGAGAGCAACGCCTCGAAGAAGAGAGCAAAGCCGTGGGTGATTGGTTTGAAAGGGCGGCCGGGGAGAGTCGCGCAGCCCAAGGGCCTACGGGCAATGGCCAAGGGTGAGGGGGGAACGGTGACGCTGAGGGTCTCCATTGTGACTAGTTCACCGATCGGATCTGTATTGCCCGTCTTGTCAGTCGGTTGATCATGACTCTCGGCGAGCGAGCATTCGGTTGTTTAGTGTTTACGTGACGGGGGAAAATTTGAGCGCGTCCCGCAACCGAGGTGATGGAGACTAGGAATGTGGGTATGGTGGTGGGGTGATGTGGATGGGGTGATGCCAAGAGTCCAGGTCCGTGATGGGCATGCTATGTCTCAGCCTTGTGGAGTTGGTTGACAAGTCCACCACTGTCATGTAGCCTTTTGGCGGTGTGCGGTGCGGGCAATGGGGACGGCGGGGAGATGGGGCGTTGGGACGCATTTTATGGCGTATTAGACTTACATGGTGATGGAGTTTGATTGGTATCGATGGGGGTCTTTGATGGAATCGATGGCAACAAACTGTTGACGTGATGGTGCGAGATGAAAAATCGCGAAAATCGAATGACTCGGGGAGAGATTGAACTGACTGTGTAGGGCTGTAAGTTGTCGTCGATATAGGAACAAGGAAAATCGCCGAGTCCAAATGGTCAAAATATTTTTTTTTATAAAAAACGTTCTGAAATTGGGAAAATGAAAACAGACGAGTACGTACTTCCTTTCGTGGTTCTGCGATCCAGAGAGGTCTGCAACCTGGCTGTAGAATAGAGACGAGTGTGCAGTTGACAAGATTATGGACTGCAAAAGCTGAGAAATGCAGGATGAGTTGAGAAGAGGAGAAAGTTTGAAAGCAGGGACGAGAAGCCGCAGGGCCAAGAATAAATAGCAATCCCCAGAAGCTCAGTGACTCAATCTTCCCCAGCTGCGCAACCGAATTGTTTGCAGAACAGTCCGACTGTTCTCTGAACAACCCAACTGATGGAAACTGTTCTGCTCCGCCAGCTGTCAGCGGGTTGTTCAGGCGGACTGTACTGTTGGCAAGGGCCGCTCCGCCAGACTGCATGTGAATCCGCTCCATCGGATGGGCCGTTGAACGTGGGGCCGCAACCACTGGAGGCAGAGCACTGTATCTTTCCTCACCTTAAACTCAGGCCTTGGGCAATGTGCCTCCACGCTCGACATGCAGGTCATTTGGTTAGGTGTCAAGTTGGTCGTGGTCCAATCACTTGCATCCACATCCTGTACCAAAGATATTCGATGTCAACATTCGCCAGTCGATCTTATATGCACCCCCCATTGGGGTGTCGTCGACACTCGCACCCAGTCACTGCCAGTGCTCCGGTTTTACACATACAGGGCAAAAGCCAGCGCCAGGACAATGATCAATTAATCAAAAGCGATTTTAATTATTAACGTTAACTCGAGAATCCGGTCAAGATGACCTCACGCACACCCCTAACCCTAAATAGTAATTCTTTTCCCCTTCTCATCGCTCTTAACTCTTTCTCTCTTTCTGCCATTTTAGCTCGGGCCCTTATTGGCTCTTTACAAGCAAGCGGACTGTTTAACGCTCTCAGGGAGGTCGTGGCTATTCCAATTCAAGGTTGCAAATGACATGGAGATAGGCAAGGGAGTGTGAAAGAAACCCGGGTAAGATGATGGTAATTACTTCCACTCTCTCGCAAACCGCTTCGAGTTCCCTCACTACCTACTCTCCGTCTTTATGCTGCTTCGGCCAAAATTGTCCTAGCAGCCACCATAGCGCCTGGAGTCTCGGAGCAAAGCGCTGCCAACTCCTTTGCTCTTGCGCGAAAGGCATCCGCGTGCCGTCCCATCACCACTTCCACCAGGATGGGGCCCAATTCAGACGCGGTCCAGCGCGGCATACCCTGTCTGTTCCCCCATCGACCAACTCCCAGATACTCGACCCTGGGGCCAAAGTCATAGCAATCGGCCCAGCTGGGCAGCAAAACCTGCGGCACACCGGCGCTGCCAAAGCATGTATCAGCAACACGTCCCTTCGAAGCAAGAGATATACCACACGATGAGATGCGATAGCGAGTAGCGGGGCCTCAACTTACTGTATCGCTTCGTGAACGGAATTGGCACCGCCGTGGCTCACAGCGCAAACCACGGCACCGGTCTCGAGCACCGCGACAGGCTCGCACGCAAGCCAGCCCACAATCCGAACCCGGTCAGAGTCCAGCTCCTTACCCAAGATATCGTGCAGAGCGGAGCCCGGCTCGAATCCATATCCACCGGCCGCTTCGTCCTTCTTAAGCTTCCATAACACCCGCAACGTGCTCCACTTTCCCGAGCTATCGCCCACCGCCGCAGTGTCGAGCAAGATTCTCAACGCCCCCGCCATCTCCATAGCGTCCCCTTGCGTCATAGCAGTGTGCGAACCCAAGTTCACAAGCACCGTCGGCCCGCCGCGGAGCCACGCATCGAGGTCCGCGTCAACGTCAGACACGGCTGGAACAGGGCGCACGATGGGCCCACAGGGGGTAAGGTGCGGAGGAACAACCAAGGGGAAGTCAATCTCTGGGCGGCTGGCCACGAGCACCTTTTGTTTTGGATGGGCATTCATGATCACCTTGTCGAACGTCACGACGGTGGCTCCCGTGCCTTTCTCGATAGCGGCCGCTGTGGCGTGATTCTTGTGATCGGTGAAATGGTACCATACCGCGCAGAGGCCGTAATAAATGTTCAATGGAATTAATGACCACGGGATGGGGTATGGGAGTGCTGAGCCGCTTCTGTATGGGTGACCGGGTTAGCGGACATGGTGATAGCAAATCCCGAGCTTCGTCGGAGCATGGGGGGTGGAGAAAAGGGGCGGGGAGACTTTCATTGGATACTTCCAGAACATGGCGGCCCACGGCTGGCAGGCCGTAGCGAGGTCTTTGATTGCATTCGGCGCGAGAATAACGTGCTTCACGGCAAGATGGTGACAAACCGTGAGCCCGGGACCGAAGAGAGCATCAACCACAACAAGATCTGGGGCGACGTCTTCGACAATTCGAACAAGGGACCCGAAAATGGCGATGAATCCTGGGGCATCCCAGGGCAGCACAATCGTCATAACCATTTTCAGGTATGCAGGTGTGTTGACGAAGCCCGGACGTTTTGAGATTGCCTGGATCCCATTGACGGCCTCAAAGGCGTCAATCATGCTCGTTCCGTCCAGGGGGTGGAAGACAAATGGGCGAGCCTTGGGCGAACAGCGCAGTGCATGGTCGGACGCCGCAGAGACTGGCTTGGACAAGGCCGGGAAAGACGCATAGTGGACTTGGACGTCCGCATCATGGAGTGATACGAGGGCATGGCCTGCGGCAAGAAACACGTTTGCCTGCCCGAATTCCGAGTTGGTAACTAACAGAATCTTTTTCATAATGTCGCCAGTGTGAATAAATAGTGGTGAAGAAATGATACATTGAGCTGTCGAGCGGCGCAGAGTCCGTGGTGAGATATGCACAGAGTGAGCGACAAGTCCAGCTGCCCAGCCTCCCCGTTCGGTTTGCGAGACCCTAGTTTTGGATTTATCCGACAAAATCCTCGGGAAAAACCCACCACGGGCTAGCCTTGATCAGTCCGGCCCGAAATCCCTCCAGGGAGGCGGCTTTGGCGGGGGGGGGGGGGGGGGGGGGGGCGGGGGGGGGGGGCGGGCGGGGGGGGGGGGGGGGCGC
>JAMAKP010000008.1:330402-357306 GCA_023628455.1 Chaetomiaceae sp. B2702 | reverse complement strand
AAAAAAACCCTGGGAAAAACCCCCCCCGGGGTGCGCTTTTATCCGCCGGCCCCAAAACCCCCCGGGTTGGGGGTTTCCCCCCCCCCCCCCCCCCCCCCCCCCCGAAGCGCCTACTCTTCATGCACGATCAATTTCTTCCGAAGGGGGCGCTGTAAAATAGGGTTATGTGTAAGTCGACGTCTCATTGATAGACTGTGTTTTCGTTTCGGAGAATGTAGACAGCAAACAAACGGGTATTCTTGGCTCTCCTATCGTCAAGCGAGCCCAGGATCGACCCGATCCTACAACCTTTCCAAGAATTGATGCCCTCTGTGCACCGACTTAATGTTTCCCATCAATATTTCTTCTTCGTATCTGACGCGCTTTTCAGAACTTTAAGCTAAGTGACAGATGATTCCAGTCCATCGCGCGAGGACCCGTAATGTCGCAAAAAAAATAATTCTTTCTCATGCTCGGTAGCGGCCTTGTAGCCAAGCCGTGCGATTATCCCCTGTGGGATCTGATGCCGACAACGAAGTTACCAACAGCGCTCGCCCTCAATGTCAAAGGTCCGAGTGGGACCAACACATTGCCAATCATCATGTCGTCGTATCTCTCGTTCCCTCCATTTCCCATGCCGACGTGATCCGCTGGGCTGTCAACATGAGGGCAGGGCTTGGGTTGTGACTATTACGAGCTAGACTTCCCGCCCCCGATGATGTCGACAGCTCGCTCAAATGTAGGGTATTATAGCCATTGGCCTAGTGGCCTATACTGTCTAATCTCGGCCATAGTTTTCATAGTCTCTGCCGAGTGCCCTGCTCTCTCAATGCCATTCAGCTAATTACCTTCTCCAGCGACGGAGAATTGGTTCATCTCCTAAACAAGGAGCTCATGCCTAAAACTGTGCTATATTTTGCCCTAGACGGATGTTCGTTTCCTGTACACCAAAAAAAAAAAAAAAAAAAAAAAAAAAGACTCGACGCCATTCTGTGAGCTTTAAACATCTTAGAAGCTTACACCGTCATCTTGAGGCTCCCTACGCTACGATTGAAGGCACTCAAGCTTTGGTCACGGCTCTCGTCGACCTCGGAGGGCTCGGCTTCTCCTCGTACGTTGGATAGGTCTTTCTTCTAAAAAAATCCAGCCTCTTCACATGAAAATGTGCTGGATATGCTCGCTACGCAGCTTGAAAAGCCCTGCAACCTCCGGATGGACGAGCACAGCCTCGTGGTGCTTCAGCACAAGCTTGTGGCAAAGAGAAAGGATGGCTTTGAGGTATGAACCATATGCCCTTCCCTCCCCTCGTGCCCTAGCTGACCGCCCAAATATGAAATCATCACCTCCATTCTCGAGCTCTTTGGCAATAACTAGGGTTGCTCTGGTATTTCGAAGGCCGTTGGAGTCACTTGCGGAATTGCCAACCAGATGCTTCTCGAGGGATTCCCGCCTCTGAATTACCCTGGCATGCTGTCGCCGTATACCGAATAGATTTGTGGCTCGCTGTGAGCTAGGCTTTGAAGTAGAGGGTATCAAACTAGTAGAGAAGGTCGATAGAAGTTGTTTTAGGATGATACGTGTTAGCGGATGTTGCGGGACACCTTCTTTCCCAGTTTATGGCTGATCCTCTGGTTGGGGCTTACTTGAACCACGGCCTTCGTCAAGTTCATGTCCCTTTCCGAAACGTCCCGTCCCAGCTCCGCTATGGCTGATCGCCATGCACATGCACAAAAGTATACCATACTTCTCAAGCTACCGTGATCTAAAGATGAAGAGTACTCGGCATTGGCTGTCTCGCTGCCATCGCATGGTACGAAGGCTCTGCGAGAGACAAAACGCCTCGGTATCTACCTACCTTATAACCGCATTATGCTCCATTCTCTTCTTTATTGAGGGATTCCAAATCGGCGCCAACTGCCTCAAGTCCTTTAAGCGGCTGAGTTGCGCAGAGCTTACTGTGGTCATCGAGAGGTCTGCGATAGACATGCAAGGCTGATGTACCGAGAATCGAGACCGAACCTTCTCTCCACCTGAATACCCATCAAGAGGGGGAACTGTATTAGATTTGCAGGTGCACTTGTCAGCATTATTCAGAAGATTACTGGCCCTATGCAATCCCGGTTTTCTGTCAATCTGCGTATCGCCTATATGGACTGTCATTCCGGTTTCCCCTGAGTATACCGCGGGATTAGGCTAAGCTGAGAGTTGAATTTGTCCTATCTGCTGGGTACTGTACATACACTACACCAGATTATTTCACCCGGACTATATTACAATTACCCACTTTAACTGCATCGGCACATCTTGCAAATGTTCTACGTCTCAAGATAAAAGAATCTCATTACTCCGCATTCTCCAAATCGCTCCGGGGAGCAGCGGGTGGCATCGATTCATCATCCCTCCACCATCTCGCCTCCAGAATCACGATGATTTTCCCCGTCCCTTGGCTCGCGGGCCTGCTTCTCGGTCTTCCAGCGGCAGCATCCCCAACTATCTGGCAGCATCAAGCCAATGGCATGCCCGTAGCACGCGGCGGGAGCTGCTCCATTGCCTCTTTCTCCAACGTCACCAGCTTTACCCTCAGAGAATATCAAATCGAAACCGTAGTCACTCCCAGCAACACAACGCAGGGCGGCACAACGCAGACCCTCGCGACCTTCTCGGTGCAGAACCCCGGCTCGGGGGACACATACCGACTGTACCGCATCCCGATCTCCGTCGGCGGCGGGGTGTGGAGCATATGCAGGGCCGGTGAGACACCGCTGCCCTCGCTGCTGGAAAGGTGCCAGTACCTGCTGGAGCGGAGAAATGGCGGCAGAATAGGATTTCGGTTCCAGTGGCTGTGCGACGACGAGAATCCGAGTCGGCCGTAGGTTGCATATCCGTGCACTTGACCCCGTTGGAACAGCAGAAGCTGATATTCCGGACTTGGATTTTAGGCTCCTTTTCGACGCTACGATCATAGGGGATCTGCCTACCGAGGTGTGTGCGCCTCAGAATGGCACCGACGGTGTGACGCAGTCCTGCGGGCTAGCCGTGGAGGAAGTTCCGCTGCCGATTGCGAATATCTATTGGGAAGAAGCTTCGGAACTGACGGGTTAAAATACTGGTAGAAATGGGTCTGTTGGGCTGGTATGATAAAGACTTACTCACGCACCACCGTCAGATTCAGTTTACCTTCAAAAATTACACAAACTTGACAATAATGGCTTTATCGTCGCATGATAGGCCGGAACTTCGACCTCTGGTCCTTCAGCCTGCTCTCCTTCTACTTCCAGCATATCAATTTCTTGCGCCCATTTTAAGCCTGGTCTTGCTTCGCCTGGCTATAGCTCGTACCATAGGTTTGCACCCAAGTGTGCAGAGGTTCGTGATGCGCGACAGCAGGTGGCCTGGGGGGCGTTCTTCGCGTATGCTGGTGCGCCTTGGCGAAGTGGGATTGGAGCGCTCTGGCACTGCGACACAGGGCCACTTGAAACTGGGGGTGTTGTCCGGTGGCGGACAAGGCTTTCAGGGCGAGGTGATAGAGGAACGGGAGCAATGCTCATAGGATTTTGGTATACCTCGGGCGTTGCCGCGGCCACCCCGAGCAAGTTCCTACGCGGATTGACCGAGCAATAGCTGCATCATGCTCTATTCAGCGCTCTGTATTAGCCTACATACACCTCGTGCTAAGTTGATCGTACCATCTGGGGTCTTACCGCCCTAGAAACGGACCAATATCTGGTCTTGTATTAATAATTCTCATTCATATAATCGCGGCGAGTGAGAGGCCTTAGATTGTACACAATGCCCGAATATTTCTTATCGACGTCGGAGCGGGCCGGAAACAATCGATCTTTTCTGCACCGCGGTCTCCAAGCCGATTGATTCGATGAATTGCGTCACGTCCTCTCCATGGGAAGCCATCCGCACTTTCAGTCCTCTATGGGCTCCGGGACGCGAGTAATTGAGAACGTAGTAGTATATTAAGATTCCGATATACCACTAAGGCACCCTCTTTCACATGCTGGGTACTCTGGTCTCTTGTATTGGGAGAATGTGAGAATAAAGTCGGGACCAAACATCGCAGACTGGAAAAAAAAGGAAAAAAAGGAAACTCTCGTGGTCTTAGAGGGGCCATTATAACTCCCGGGGATTTGTGAAAGCATTGGTTGTGCTTGAGCCGCCGCCGTCTTCTGGTGGTGCTGTTGCTGCGAGTTCCTCTGCCTTCGCCGCGGCCCTAAGCAGGTTGTTGATTGTTATGCGCTGTGAAGGTGGCGTTGAGCGGGTCCGAACCCTCCATTCCAACCTACCATTATCTAGGTCTATCGAGGAGTAACTTTTATTCTCGGGTGGCACATACGGGCGTGGCTCGAAGCCCCGGTGGCGTCCTTCTGCCTCATCCCTGTCCCGCAATAGCGGCTGCGAACGTTTGATGGGAGGTGGCGTGGGACGACGGCCCAACTCCGCGGCTCTTTCCTTGAACCTGATGAAGTTATCCTCATTCAGACCCAGGACCCCTTCTAACATTTCAACGGCTCTCTCAGAATCGCTGTCTTCCGATTGTACCTCCTCTTCGTCGTCGCTGTCCTGTGGGGCAGAGAGCTGAATGTCGTAGAAGGAAACGAGATGTGATAGCATCTGACGGTGGCGTTCCACATTTCGGCACGTCATTGGCTACTGTACGAAGTACTTTGTACAGAGAGAGCGTTTTTGAACCAAGCTACCGAACGCGAAATCCAGGGCTCATACAGCATAAAATCCCAAAAGTTGGTCTTCTTCAATCAACCTCGGAGTGACCAGCTCAGCATCGCCCAGGCATGCATGCCCAGGATACGAGTTACACCTTTCCAACGGGGAGTGGGCAGATTCACGAGGTATTCCCATCGTGGCTTCCGTTACCAGGACCGTGCAGCGACGGTTTGCCGACCTTTCCGCCCTCGGCGGCGGCTCGAGGAGCACGGTCACTCCAACTGAGGCGTGTCTTGAAACCAACATATGAATCCCGCATGTTCGCTCGGTAATCAGTGAGAGGCTGCTACAGTATAGCGTACATACCATAGCGCGCCGGGGGGTGGTTTGAAAATGGTAGTGGGGATCATTTTATAGTGCCAAGATATTTTGGCTTCAATATAGATGTAAGTTAGACCTATATATAACGTATTGTCGTTTTAAAAACGGTCAGGTCTTGGTATATCCGTTTTTATATAGAGTTTAATATATAGTACCTGATATTTTCAATTTGTTATATTTTGAGGGAACTTTATTTTATACTTAGTTATATCTTCTGGCTTAAAAAAAATTAAACTTAGGAAGCTCTATAGATAAATATATTTTTTAGCTTTATACTAATTTTATTTATAAGATATCTATTATATAACTAAATTTTATAGCTAGAAGCTAGTCTTTAGTAGGAAACTATCTTTAAACTTTAAAGTAGTATTTACTAAAATATATTCCTATACTTAAGGGAACCTATTGTTTATATAAGTTGTTTTTTTTAATAGTTACTCGCTATTACTATTTTATACCGTTAAGTCTACTCTTTATATTAACGACCGTCTTATTGCTCTAAGATAAACTCTAGCTAACGATAAATTTCCTATTTAGATAGTCTTTATATAGGGGATAAACTCTATTTAATACTAATTTTTATAGTTAAATAATTTATATATATTAAAATTTATTGCCCGAGGAGATAAAGATATAGGAATTTATACTCGGTATTTAATCTATCTTAATATCTATCTCCTATCTACCTCTATATCTACCTCTACCTCCGCCTCTATATCCGCCTCTATCTTACTAGCCTACCTCCCTAGAATATCTACTATAGCCGTTAAACTACTATAATTATATATAGTCGGGAAGGCTTGGTTATTATTGATTATATTGGATAGACTTTATAATTATAGTACTAGACCTCTTTTCTTTATATTAGCGATATAAATTATAAGCCTAGTATTTAGGCGACTTACTTGTTGTCTAACTAGCAACCACAATCGTAGCTATACTTTAATTATAATTAGTAATATATATTAGATTCCTAGAAATGTCGCGATGCCGGCCGGGTATATAGTTTATAGTAATATAATAGGCAGGAAACATTTATATAGGTATTCTACCGGGAAGCAGGTATTTATATACTTAATCAGCGAGTTCTTAGGTATAGTTCTAGTATAACTATAAAATATAGTAAGTATTCCGAAATCTAGTATATAAAAGCAAAGTATAAGAGACTTACCAACTATAAAACATTTACTACTAATATTTATATCGGTACTATACTAATAACTATCAAGAATAGATATTATTAAAGATAAGGAGTAGCAACTATTTCTAAATATATAGCGTCTCGACGATTTTATAGTTATTCTATCTAAATTAGTCTACTTATTTATCTATATAAGAAAAGATAAGGAGGGAGAATATTATACTATAAACGAGAGTTTTATAGGTAAGCAAGTACTCCCTATAGTTCGCGATACTAGTAGTATTACGCTCGAGACTACTCGATATACAACTAGCAAGTCTGCTAGAATATACCCGCGCTATAGGCTATTGTTTAAGTCTATAAAAAAATTATAGTTATAGTAATAGCGAAGTCTTTATAGCTTTATAAAGATAGGATATAGGGGAATAATGGACTAGAAACTATATACTACGATTGGTATATAAAGAAAGCTAGTCTATATATAAAATCTTAACGCTTGTTAAGATAGTAGAGGGGATAGATATAGTGGTATATAGTACTATACTAATTATACGATTATAGTTAGTAAATTGTATCTCTAATTGATATCTTATATTAAATAGCTATTATATACGATGACTAGATCTAATATAATATCTACTAGTTATAAATGGGAGAATGTACTCTATAATGGGTATAATGCGACTATTGGTTAGTATATTGGGATATAGAACTATATAGTGGAGGGTAGAATGCTAGATAATACCTTATACTTGGAAGGCGGGATATAGCGCTATAGATAAACGTAGCTCCGTTTATATCTTAGCTATATATAGGCTACATCCAATCTCTATATCTACTATAGCTACTAAACCACCAAACCACTATAATAAAGATAGTGCTTAGGGATATTAATCTTGTCTATAAGTAAGGTATTTATCTAGTATAGGTACAAAGCTATACTAATATTATATTAGATATAATATACAATTACCCTTAAGCTGCCTATTTCGCTATAGATACTAAGTATAATATCTGTCTCTATATACTATCTATACCTAGTATACTAGTTGGCCTTGCCCTTGACCAAGATAGTATATATTTTAGATAGGTTAGGGAGCGGAGTCGGGATCTAGTAGAGTCGTATATCTAGGAGCTAGGTCGGTTATAGGACAAGTTCGATCCTAACCTTAGTATTTACTAAATATAGTAAGAAGGCTCTATACTTATATAGGTAGAGGATAATAATAAGACTTTTTAATAGTTCGATAAAGTCTATTAAACGTTTGTTAGGCTATAGGTACTTTACTATATATAATACTTAACTATTAGGGGTAGCGATTATAAAATAATATATCCGTTTAGATATTATAGTCTACTATTAGTTTCCTATCTATAGATACTATTACTTTTATATATCTAGGTGTTCCTACTACTATCTAATAACTTAAGATATCCCTAGAGTAAAATAATATTAGGTTATACTATTTAACTATATATTATAGGGTCAACTATTAAAAAGTGATAAGTGCCTATATTATAGTTATATAAAATAAATATCGTAATTAATATATATATAACTACCCTCGCTACGCTATATTAGCTAGATCTAGTCAGGAAGAATGCTTAGAAGACCAACAATACTATATCTCTCTATAATATTATAAATTAGGCATTCGAGGATACCTTCTTATACTAGTGGTTCTATTTATAGAACTATAAAGGTCAAGATAGTAAAGAGATATATCTTTACTATCTAGTAAAAAGTAAGGAGCCTGTCTAAACTTATAAATAATATAGTACCGTCCTTAGTACTAACCCGGATAAAGTTACCAACTAAGAAAACTTGCTATATAGAGCGCTCTCTACCCTAGTTAGATATATAATTAAATCTCTTAAGCTAGGGACTAACTTACTTAACTATAAAAGAAAGTTTCTTAACCTACTATAGTTTTTTATTGCCCTAAATAATAGCCGCTCGATAATAGTCTTGGTTAAAAGTATAGTATAACAACTATATAAACTTACTATCCTTTAGCTTATCCCGAGGACTAAGAATTCGGAATAATAGGTTATAGTAGCTTTTAACCTATAATTGTGACAACCTATAAAGGGCAAGCGGGTTTCTATAATTATCGTCGGCCTTAATTTCGATCGATAATAGTTCTTTAGTAAGTTAAAATTTATCCTCCCTAAAGTATAGATTGTATACTACTACTAGATATAGATATTTGTTATAAAATATACTAAATATAATATAAAGTTCTAGGTAATATTATTTATAGCTACCTATAAGAATTAATAATACTAAGAGTCGGTTATTTATATATTAGATAAAAGTAGATATAGTATTTTAATAATTTGTTACTAGAATATCCTAGGTAAATTCCCTATTTAAAATTAGTATTATTTATATTCTTATAATATATATCTAGGCTTATTTATATCGATCCTTACTAAAAAATATTAATATAAGATAACAAGACCTATATTCTTCTATAACCGCTAGTAAATAAAGACCCTAGTAGATATTTAGTAACCCCTTCTTCCTAAGAATTTTATTTGCCCTTTACTCTAGTAAGACTACTTAGTACCTTATCGATATCCTCGATACGATAGATAGTAGTAGGTTTAGATTTAGGGTTAGGATAGCTAGCAAGGAAATTGATTATTCGCTAGAAAACAATAGAGGTAGTAGCATTACTTGCCTCTATATAGTAGTAGCAGCGTACTATCGATTCCAACTCTCCTAGGCCTAACTCGAGGCCTATACTAAGACCCGTTTCCCCTCGCTAAAAATATAGTATAAAAACTATACTACCCTCCTACTAGAAAAAATAATATAATAAAACTTGTTATAAGAGTAAAAAGATAACTAGCTAAAGATAGCAAGGACCGATTATATAAATTTTTAATATATAGTAATAAGCTATTTATAAGCCTAAAAGTTTATAGTTTAATATATAAAGTTAGAAAGGTCGAGAAACTAGTAGATATAATTGACAAATAGCTAATAAAACTTAGGCTTAATATACTCCGACTTAAGCTAGCCTAATATAAAGACCGGGGCAATAACTATAAGCCGGCTATACTTTTTTATATAGAATAAATTATAGTATATCTTAGGGTTCTAGATCTTCGCCTACCTAGATAGAAATAGGAAACTTTAGAAAACAAATGCTATTTCCTTCTAGTAACGTTTATATAGGAACCCCTTATCCTTAAAAAGGAAGTTAGTTAGTACCTAAGCTAAACTAGTAAACTTAGAATATACTACGTCTATAGGTCTTATCTATATAATATTAAGAGCTAGGAAAAGTAAAAGGATATTGTTAGTTAACCTAGAGTCTCTATAGACGCTAAGTTTAGTCTTGGTAGATATTTATACCAACTTAGTTAATAGGGACTATATATATATAATATTATCGATATACTACTAGTAGTACCAGCCACTTTTTATAGTATTAAATCCGAGATCTGATCTCTCGCTAATTTTAACCTAACAGCTATAATATAGGAGGGTTACTTAGTAAGACTTATAATTAGATAGCTTCTACTAGGATAATATATCCCCTATAAAATATATAACGAAGCTATATATAAAAACCTACTTGCTGTTAATCTCTAGTAACTTCCCCTTATCAAGGTCCAAGAGATAAATTAGGGACTAGAAGATATCTATAATATAGGACCTAAAAGGACCTAACGTTAGAGGGAATATTCTTTTATACCGGTTTTTTAACCACTCCTTAAAAAAAAACGTAGTAATATAAATACCTATAATTAAAATATAGTTATTATTATAGAGCCCAAACCTATTATAGAATATACTTTATAGAAGTAAAATATATTTAGTACTAATAAAGTTGTCGATAAAATATTGCCTCCCCTAAATATAAAGCTCGAGCTCTACTTAATAGGGTAATAAGAGCCGAAGAGGCTAGAATTTCTTAGTTTCCTAGTTAAAGATATATTATATAGTAAACGGGGTAGCTTAAGTATTATAGGTAGGTAATAAGTTAGAAGAACTAGGGTCGAAGTTATAGTCGAGATAGACTTTATCCGACCAATAAACAATTTAAATAGGGCGGAAGGAAATCTTAAAATTCTCTATTAAAACTAGTTTAGTTAACCTAGGCCCAATCTAGTATTCTAGTATTAGCTAGGGTATAGTATATATATTGGGTAGTATATTTGATCAAGGAAATACCTACTATATTAGTAGGACTAGTATATAGGGATATCTACTACTAGAATCTAGACTATAGAAGCGGATATAGCTAAGATAAAGATTTCCTAATTATCTATCCTTATAGTAGTAGTCTTTATAATATCGATAGCACTTAAAGAGGATAAAATCGGATAGAAATATTAGTATATTATCTAAATAGTAGAAAAATTTCCTACTTATTATCCGAACGCTCTCCCCCTACTACCTAGCCTATTATAGGTCTATAATAGCGTCGCCTATAACCTGGGCTATCCTAGTATAGATCTTCTAGGAGAGTTTCGTTAAGCTAAGTATTAACCTAACTAGGTCCCCTATATCAAGCACTAATATCGACTCTTTATAGGATACCTAGCTAGATAGTATAGTCTAGTCGAGCTTAAGGTTCGCCTTATATAATATACTATATAGTATAATCTAGTATAACCGCTATAGAACTATATCTTTCTAGTAAGGGATATTCCTAAGCTTGTCCAGACTCTATATAAGCTAGAGGATATCGCGAAGATAGGAATAGGCCGACTAGGAGATATTATACTTCTTTTCCTATAGTATAAGGGCAAGCTTAAATAGAGAAAGATTAAATGGTATAGGGTAATCCTTAATAATAATAGTTATATTCTCTAATTCTATACCCGCTAAGTATATAAATTCGCTTACTATATAAACCGGACGATTAGAAACCCTCGCTTGCTCTTGGATATTATCCTATAGCTCGTCTAAATCTAGGAAGCCGTTATTATCTATAGCGCTTGGTTGGTCTAACTACTATACCTAGACTAGTAATTAGGAAAAGAGCTCCTAGGTCCCGCGATCTATACTATCTTTAATCCTATCTTTGATCCTATCTTTAATCCTATCTTTGATCCTATCTTTTACTATATCCGCTATAATATCCTTATTTTCGCTAATCGGGTTAAAAGCCGATATATCAATCTACTAGTATATTTATCTAACTATATCGAGCGTATTTTATTGTTTAGTCAAATTTTCCTAGTTATTAAATAAGAGAACGATATCTAGATATTATAGCTTGGTCGGAGTATCGGGAAGGCAATCTATATCGAGTCTACTAATCGATTCTATATCTAACTATTAACCGATCCTAATCTAGTTAAAGGTAGCGTAAGAGGGCTAGGGATTTTATAGTTATAGTAGAGGATTAATAACTAATCGGGCCTCACTAAGCTAAATATATTTCTATATTCTAAAGAAGTCGTTTAGATTGGATCTATATTTAGTACTAGGTACTTTAAGGTCTCCTAGCTTATTACTAAGAATATTAGAAAGCTATATTATAAAATTTCTAGTCTATTTATATACTAGCGGCTAAGATATTAGATACTAAGTATAGTAGACTAGGATATAATTTAGGGTAAGTTCTAGAAGTAGACCTATAGGCCTAACCTAAAACCTATTATTTGTTATTTAAGCTAGAACTATAGTATATCGCTCCTATTTATTAAGAAGACGACTAAATAAGAGTATATAATAAGTAGTCCTTTTAGATAGTTAAATGGTTTTTAATATAGTATTGGATATACCCTATTCTTTCCTATTTTTATGCCAACTACTATCGCCCGCCTACCAATATAATTATTAAGCTAGGGCTATATATCGGGACCGCTAGGATAGCGACTCCAGTTATATCGACTACTATAGTATAGACTAACGTCGTTCTAGCTATATAACTTGAAAATATCCCTATTTCTTAGAAAGTTATTAGCCCTACTTAGGGTATAGCGGCAACCTAGAATAAAATAGTAGGTATAGTACCTATAATCTTCTATTATTATATTAGCAATAGCTAAAATCCTTTAGGTATAGTAGTACTTAGCGAGTATAGCGACATCGTCCTAAATATACTACCTAGCTAGGTATAGGGCTAGGATATTTTATAGAGGGTTGCTATAAATCGATATAAGGATATTGTTACTTTAGTATTAGCTAACTCTCCTTTTTATAGGAAATCGTTAGGTAAGGAAATACCTATACTACTAGTTAGATAATCGAAGATACTTAACCCTTACTAATAGGGTAGGCCAATATAGTAATAGACGGACAAGATCTAGGAAATATAAATGCTAGAAAGCGAAGATACTATAAGGTACTTTTAATAGAGACTAGTCGGGCAATATAGGAACGCCTTAAAAGATATAAGGACTCGTTCTATATTAGTTACCTATTAATATTATATTTATATAACGAGGATAAACTAATTAAGTTTAACTTCTATAAGGTAGAAAGCTAATAGGCTAAGTTTGTTAAATAGTATAGCCTATAATATATTATTAGGAACGATAGTAGCTAGTAGTACTATACTCTTAAGAATATTATTATAAGTTACCTTGTTATCCTACTTAATACTTGTTAGCTTACCTTTATTAAAGATTTATTAGAGAATATATAAAGGAGAATCCTATATTTATAATATATAAGGATACTAAGATAATCTACTTTAAGCTAAGATATATTTATAAATATAAGCTATTTATAAAGTTATTTAACTTTTATAAAGGGAAGCTTGATATTATAGGGAGTAATAAAGGTATCTATAAGTAGTACTATAGTAAGCCTAGCCTACTAACTATAAAATGTCAAATTACTTTACTAATTCGTTTAGCCCTATTTATAGAACTCTATAGCTTTACTAAAAAGTATATAGACTAGCTTATACTTGGCCCTACCCGATCTACCGAGGCTACTACTAACGGTACTCTAGTATATAATAAGGAGTAGTTAATCAATAGATAGAAGAATATCGCGAATGTTAAAAGCTAGTAGAGAATTCGCTTCGATTCTATAATGGTCAAGACTATATATAAGATCAAGTCTAAGAGAAATATTGCGAAGAAAAGGAAATAGTTCCTAAATATCGATAACGATCCTAATATATATATCCTGTCGGACGAGGAGTAATAAGTATCTAATCCGTCGTTATATAAGTATCGTATATTTTTAGGCGTTTCTTATTTAACTTGGAGTATAGTTATAAGAGTTATCTATATTAGGTATACTAAGAAAATAGTAAGTATACTACCCTAACTAATAGCCTTATAGTGATTATTAATATATATAGGAAAAAATATTATTATAGTTACTAGATTTTAAGGAATAATAGTTTATATATTTTTTTTTCCTAGCTAGGATAGAGTCTTAAACTATAGTAGCTAGACTATAAAATATTATATCTTAGCCAAGACCTTATATAAGATAAATAATATAAATAGGCATTACGACGCCTTAGTATCCTTTAATTGTTTATATTCTCTATATCTATACTATATATAACTTATAAGGCTGAATAATTCCTAGTAAAAAAGCTAGTTAAGTTATAAATACCTTAGAGACGATACCCCTAACTACCTTCGACTAAACTTAATATATTTTATAGTTATTTATAATATAACGATAGTATAAAGCTTCCTAGTTATTTTTTTATATTAATTAAATCGATATCTAAAAGTAGTATCTTTTAGTTACTAATAGTAGATATCTTATATAGCGACAAGTTTAGCTAGTATTCTTATATAACTATAATCTATACTTAATCCTACTACTATCTATATAATACTATTAAGACCTATCGATTCTAATATATCTTATTAATTTTATATTTAAGCTCCTACTTAGTCTCTAAAAACATTATTAGAAAATAATTAGACCTATAGTACTCTAAACTACTAGAAAGTCCGGAACTCTAAATACCTAATAACTTAATAACTTCTACTATCCAAAATATCCAACTTTCCTTTTAGAATTATTCTACTTTAATTATTCTATAAATTCCTAATCTCCTATAATATAATTACTAAACTATCTATATATTAAGTAAACTTTATTAGCCTAAATACCCTCCCTCTTCCTAATATTTTAAAATTTCCTAAATATTAATATCGATATATATTTAAGTATATCTTAAGACCTAGCGAACGGATAGTCCAAGACGATAGTACCTAAAATGCCTACTATTTCTAAAGATATAACTAAGAAGAAACAATATATTTCCTAAGACGATAGTTTTAGCTATATATTTCGAGAGCAACTTAATAAATAGGCTGCTAAATATAATGCTCGATAGCCTAGTAATATAAAAATTCCAATCAAAGAAGGCCTAGAATTAATATACTTTATTGGAATACTTCTTAGCTATAATACTCTTATAGAAAGTAGTCTCGGTAAAACTTAAGCGGGCAAGAACTAGAAACTTTAAAAGACTACCTACCTAGATATAGCGGAAGTAGTACTCTATTTTATATAATAACTCTAGACTAATAATAGGAGATTATTTATATTTAACAACTATAAATAAAAGTAGAGTAGTAGACTATATTTAACTATCTCTAAAAGTAGTAGTAGCAATTATAATAATAATACTAATATAGAAACTATACCGAAAAGACAATCCTAGAAAACTATAGCTAAAAAACCCCTAAAGAGATAATAGTAGTTGGAGGGGCCGGTCCCGCTCGCTCTAGAAGCGCCGACCTCTACTAAATAAAAGGCTACCCTTTAGGTAAAGGCACCTATAAAAAGTAAAATAAACCCCTACCCGATTTTTTTTATACTTATATTAATAGTAACTATAATAGAACCTTATATCTCTAATACTATTATACCCAAGGTATATAAGAAAGTAAAGTAGGGCTAGTCAACTAGTAAGTATTGCTAAACTTTTTTAATATCTCGTTATTAATAGTTAACCCCTAACAAGCGCCTTTATATAAGAGAAGTAAAGGATATAAAGGTTCTAAGTCCAAGGCTACTTCTATATTAGACGAAGAGTCGGCCTCTCTTAATAAGTCTAGTAGGATAGACGATATTAGGGATATATACTAAGACCTTAGCTACCGCGAGCTATATAGCCTATAGTAGTTCTATCTCAATAAACTAGTACCTAGTATACTATACCTCTCGAAGATATACCTTAACGATACTAATAACCTAAACGACAATAACTGGTCTCTAGATAAAGAGTATAATACCCCGATAAATAAGACGACTAACTAGGACTCTAAAGATCTAGATAGTATAGATATTTTAGGTAGATATATTAGGCGCCTCGTCGACTAGATTATAGATAGAATCGACAAAGAGTATAACAAGGGGTAGATAGCTCTAGTTGCTATAAAATACCTAGGATTTCCTACCCAATATATTAGAGCCCCTATATTCTATAATAGGATTATATATATAGATACTAAGTTAGCGATCGATATAGTAGGGGTAGAATTATTTAAGTTTGCCCTATAGTACTATAAAATACCTACTATAGAAAAGCCTATAGCTATATTCCTTCTTATCCCAATCCCTAATAACAAGCTCCCTCCCCCCTTTATCTAAAGGATATATATATTCCTAGGAAACGCTAGACTTATTACCTAGGATAAATACCGATAGATCTATCGATATAAACGTCTAAAGCCGGATAAGGGTTTATAGGATTGGAAGGCTACTAAGATAAAGCTCTAATAGGGAGTAGTCAAGGGTAAAGGATATATAACTAAGTCTAGCGATATCTATAACTTTAGCTACTTTAGTAATTCGAGTAATTTTAAAGAGTCTAATAAGACTAACGAGACCAAGACTAATAAGTCTAATAAGTCGGGTAAGTCTAATTATTCTATTAAGGAGGTTAATATATCCGAGGAATAGGTACCTAAGTAGGGTAAGATAGATAGTGGAATATCGATTATCGAAACTCTAGGTTATACCCTAGCTAAGTAACTAAGCTAGCTTTTTTTTTCTTAATTCTATAGGTAATGCTATATTGTATTCTCTTAGTTATAAGATAACGTTGATTTCTATATTTAGTTAAGACTCGAGAATTTCCTAGTTAATAATATTTAATATTACCCCTATATAGTACCTACTATATATCTATACTATTAATATACCTTATTTTTAATACTACTTGCCAATATATAAACTATAAAAATGGGTTCTAAGTATTTGACTATATCCGGTCCCTCGACGACTAGTCGCCTATCTAGCGATAGACAGGCATCTATAAATAGTCGACTCCGCTACTAATAATATAATCCCTAGATAACTATAATATTATACTTGACCTAACATTGTCTCTATAAGGAGCTGTTGTCGAATTAGAAAGCCTTGTATATATAAATATATACCCCTAACGAGATAGGTTCTTTATCTTAAGTTTAACTATACTATATAATATATACCCTAATATAATACGAACAATATTATAAGAGCGTCCTAGTATCAAGATATACCCTTAAACTTAATACTATTATAGTATAAATATATATTTGATATTAAGTATTTTTTGTTAATTAGGAATAAACCTATATATTAGAAATAATGTTCTATATAAAAATACGCGTATAGGAGAGAAATTCGCTCGAAATGGAGACTATTTTGTAGCTTGCATTTGGTATACGGCGTAAACAATGGGGCTGAGATGGATATGATGTGTTAGCATCGGATATCTTTAATTATAGACGGTAGTAAGGACCGTTTTACAATTAAGTGGGCTTTTAGCTTAAGCAAATGCCAAGCGATTTTATAGTTATGCCCTTGCGACGGTCGTAGGGACCGTTTTGTAGTGTATAACACTATATTCGCGCCCTAGGATCATCCTGTATCTGGAAACTGGTCCCCACCACCATTTTTAAACCACCCCCCGGCGCACTATGGTATGATCAACCCAGGATTCTGATTACATACGAGTAACATTATTTATGACTAAGCAGACACCATCAAGCCTTCCTCGCAACTGATTATACCTCGTCATCCTGCTATTGCAACGCTGCATGCAACCTCACCCCCCGCAAGACCTGTAAGCAAGCAAACAAATCAAATCTGACGATATATTTACATTGCTTTGGTAGCAAGCTAATAATAATATTTGCGTTGTTTATATTCACCTAAACTAACTTGCAAATCTAGTCAAATGCCATATATACCCCTAACCCTGGCAATTTCCCCCCCCTCTCCCCACCTACCTCACTTAGCATTATAGGGCAAATATTTGACGATGACGGCCACCAATGCTTCCAACTGCTTAGCCACGCCTGGATGGCGCCTACAATGTCTCCATTAGCGGATGGGTCTCTGGTATCATTATACTATGGCAATGGTTGGCTCGGTTAAGGTGGTGATGCGATAGTCCAACTACAAACGGCAAGTGCAAACGGCAAGTGCAAAATCGTTACAAGACCGAGGGAGGCTGCTATATGGTTGAAACCTTGTACTCTCTCCCATCACATACGACCATATCCGCAAGAGAATTCGGGATCCCGTCCGCTCTCCCCTAGACAAACTTGTGAGAGCCAGACTAGTAGTTGGGTCGGTGACGACCAGCGAATCCCTGGTGTTGTATGTTTTTTTTTCTGTTTCTCCGAGTGGCTCGATTTACGTTGAATTTGCCTTGATTTGTTTGCTTTGACTTGCTACGTTTAACTTATTACGGGCCTTGCCCCCCAGCGAATTACTCCCCAATATTCCACGGCACCTCTAACGCCGCATCCTCCATCCCCGTCACCAACCGCACCCTCCCCGTGGGCGAGTTTAGAAACCGGAAATACACCGTCCACGACTTCCTCATCCCCACCCAAGGGTTCGTCCTAAAAAAGCTCGACGTCGTCCGGATCTGGCCGCGCCGTCCCTCAAAGAACCGCGCCAGCTCCTCCAGCACCGAAGGCGTCTGGATCCGCTGCGTGCCGTACAACACGGCAATGATCTCCACCCGCCCGCCGGGGTCCCTCCACGCCGTGCCCCTCAGACCGACAAAAAAGCTCGGCAAACCCCACGCGGCCTTCTCGCGGTGCGACGTCGGCGTGATGTGCACCGTGATCTGGGGCGCGAACTGCGTCGCGTTGAGGAGCTGCACGTCCGCGTCCGGGTCGTCCGAGTAGTGATACAACACGGTGAGGGTTTTGATGACGCCCACGGCCGGGTCGGGCAGGAGCGCCGTGTGCATGGTGTGCAGGTTGAGGGTGGCGGTTTCGAAGTCGCCCGAGCTGTCGAGCGTGACGGTGCCTTGGATTTCGGCCGTCACGTCGACGCCGCCCCAGGTCGCGCCGAGGATGTGCAGGCGGGAGGGGCCGGCGTAGCGGTGTGTGGGTGCGTGTTGGGCGACCTCTTCGTATGGCGGGCTGGGGCCGAGATCATCGGGGGTCTTGAGGCTGTTGCCGTCGCTGAGGGCCTGTTCGGAGAGCGGCATCTTGCCGTTGGGGACGTGTTCCCAGCCTTCGATGGTCATGGCGATCAGATCCAAAACCCAGATATGGCATGTGGTTATCAGTCTTTTCTTTTTTTAAATGCGTTCAAGAATTAGGTAAGAGGCGTCGTATGTCAATAAGTCGGCCATTTTTTATCTTAGTTTGCTTCATGACATCAGGTCATGTTGGAGGGAGGGAGTGAGGGTGGGAGGATTGTGCCGCGCCGCGACTTGCGTGTAGGGTTGCATTGATGGTTTGCTGACGCGGACAAGCGAGGCTTGGTGTATGTACGTCGCCCGCGCGCTCGAATAGTGCTGCTGACTGCGCCCTCCTTAGCGTATGGCTGCTGTCGTCTTGCCACCTGCCTCCTGCGCGGTGCTAACCAGGCCTGCGTTGGTAGCCTCAGCACCTTGTTGTTGCCGATGTGAGGCCAACCCATACAGAGACACTTTCATTAGTGTTTTGAGACGCAATTTTGTGATCAGGTCATTGGGACCAACCACGAGCCTCGACAAGGTCATTCGTTGCCCAACAACATTTTTGGCAGCACCTTAGCGCAAGGTGTTGACTTTCTTACGTATCCTCAATACAAATGTACATATGTACAGCATCGAACAGGCATCCGGTACAGTTGGATTCCGCTCAACCAATCCATGTTGAATAGGGCCGGCGTCATACCTATTGGCTGGGTGCAGCGAGGCCTCCTACTTCAAATTCCACCCAATACATTGCGCAGCTTGCCTGCCCCTACAAACGCGGGTCTTCGTAGTCTGGCTGCTCAACATAGCAAGGCGGACTTGGATTGCGGCCCAGAATCCACAGCTGGCCGTGGCGGCCCCAGGGCCGAGATGTTTGGTTGTCTGGCCTCCCTGCCGCCGCCCATCCAACATCTGCGCGGAGGCCAACACCCACCATGGGTATCGAGGGGACCTTTCCCGGCCCGTCCGACCACATCACTGTATTAAAGAGAGGAGAAAGAAAATTCCAGATCTTTCGTCTGGGCTGAAAAATAAGATCTAACCTTGGCTCAACCAGAATCCCGCCAAAAAAAGCCGACGCTCATCTACGCCGCTGTACAAAATGAATCGAGAGATGATGCTGCTCGGATTGATGGAGAGACCCTTTTGGGAAGCGACTAAAGTGGAATACAGGCAGCTTGGGCGGTGCGGCCTCCGAGTGTCAGTTCCCATCTTGGGCACCATGGTATGGTAGGCGCCAACTTTATCTACCCGAATCATGAGAGCTGAATGTTTTGAGAAATTCGGCAATCCTGAATGGCGAGGCCGGATCCGAGGCGAGGAACAGAGCCTATCGATTCTTAAGGCTGCTTATGACAAGGGTCTCAACACCTGGGACACAGGCAAGGACACCCCATTGTCTATATTCTGCAGGGGGTGGAACTGGTAGCTGACGCTACCGACGGCCAGCCAATATTTATTCCAATGGCGGTAGTGAGAGCGTTATTGGCAACGCCATGAAGAAGTACCAAATACCTCGCCATGAAGTGGTCATCTTAACCAAGTGCTGGGGCTATGTCGGGCATGAGACTTGGATGTCACAGCAGAAGCAGGTCAGTCATTGGCCTCACACCTCGTGGCTCGCGAGCTGCCACGGTTTATTTCACTATTTTGGTCCTTTTCTTACACCCGCAGATGCGGGATTGTAAAGAATATGTGAATCAAGGCGGTCTCTCCCGACAAGCCATCTTTCACGCTGTGAATGCAAGCCTTCGCCGTCTTGGTACCGACTACATCGAGCTGCTTCAGATCCACCGCTTCGACCCAGACACGCCGATCGAAGAGACCATTGGGGCGCTGCACGACCTCGTCAAGTCAGGAAAGGTGCGTTACATCGGCGCCAGCTCCATGTGGACTTTTCAATTCGTTATGATGCAATCGTGCGCCGAGTCGCGTGGGTGGACCAAGTTTGTCAGCATGCAGAACCATTACAGCCTGCTTTACCGCGAGGAGGAGCGTGAGATGAACAAGTACTGTCAGCTCACAGGCGTTGGCGTAATTCCATGGGGTTCTTTGTGCAGGGGCTTTCTGGCACGTCCACCCGGATCGCCACAGACGAGACGCAGCGCGGAGGATTGGATGGCCGAGACAGACCACAGCGAGATCGACACCGAGATTGTGAAACGAGTACAGGACGTCGCCACTGCGAAAGGTTGGAAGATGAGCCACGTAGCGCTCGCCTGGATTGCGAAGCGTACTACGAGCCCGATTGTGGGAATCAGCAGTCTGGGGCGATTGGACGAGATCTTAGAGATAAAGGGGAAGGAGTTGTCACGGGAGGATGAGACGTATCTCGAAGAGCTCTATCAGCCGAGGGAGGTGGAGGGACACAGATGAAGAAGAGGCCATCCATGGGTAAATTTCATCCTATTTAGGTCACTCAAGTCACTATCGAACACGAACATTGTCCCAAACAAGAACCGGACCTCACAGGCTCGAGAACAATCAAACCTTATTTTCGCCGCTCCTACTGTTTCAGGTCGCAGCCTTGCGGCCTTCTCAAAGTGAGATGTGACATTGAAAATCGAGCTCGCTGAGCAACCGGCCTCCCTTTTTTTTTTTATTGCTGCTATAAAAGTTCAGAGGAGACAGAATTTCCAACAATATTACACAGTTAGAACGCTGAATGAGGGCCTGCCGTAGAATGAATCTATAGTACCTATCGGGCTTGTGTGTGTAATCATCACAATATCCGAAACGAAAACCGATGCGGAATATCTACCAGCGAGCGGCTGCTTCAAGCTCGCTCGCCCCGCTGATTCGGGGTGCGGAGCCGGGAGTGCGTCATCTAGAGCCGCGTGAAACCCATTCTCGGCTTTGCCAAGTTTTTCTTGGCAGGCCACAATGCAGCACCCTGCAGGTCAAACACAACCCCGTTTTGGGATTTGATATGGAGCCTTTGCGAACGAGAATCCATGTTTGCTTGGGGAGAACATTAACTCCGCGCGTCCCATTGGTTGTCGAATGAATTTACTTCGACCCCCTCTGGACGTTGACGTCAGGTTGTCGGTCATTGCAGGCCCGTTCGCGGCATTCAGCAAAACGCTTGATAAACCCGACTTCTCAGCCCTCTTCCAACAAACTCGACAGGCACTCTTCTCACCATCTTCTCATCTTCGCCCGTTTTTGAGATAGCCGGCCAGGGTCGAGAACCCAGACAGTCTTACGTGCAGCACTTCGACGAACCTCGCACATCATGGGATTCTTCACCCGACGTCCTCGCGATGCACCGGCCCCGGCAACGGCCACGACGAGCAATCATCGTGCTGCACGCCACCACAACGAGCCATACTCCATGGCGACTCGCCCCACGTTTGGCCACTGGTTGAAACATACATGGCTGGACATCATCACCATGGCGGCCATGGGGGCGGTTGGCCTCGGTGTAAGTTTGACCTAACCCGGCAGCGGTCCGTCTGATATCCTGTCGAACGTCTTTCACTAACTATCCAAAAGGTCTACATGGCTCGCCCTGCGCCGACTCGTTCGTTTGCAGTGACCTTTTCCGACGGCGAGGTCGTCTACCCGGAGTTTGCTTATCCGATGAGAAAAGAGATCATCCCCATCTGGCTCGCCGCCTTTCTGGCATCCATCGTCCCCATCGTCGTCATTCTTGCCATGCAAGTCCGGATTCGGTCATTCTGGGACGTCAACAATGCCGTCATTGGCCTGCTGTACTCGCTCATCAGCGCAGCCGTCTTCCAGGTCTTCATCAAGTGGCTCATCGGCGGGCTCCGCCCTCACTTCCTGACCGTCTGCAAACCCGACATCAGCTTGGCCAGCAACACCCCCGGCATCGTGGGCGAGGGCTACAACGCCAAGGGCTTCAACCAGATCTACTACACCCGCGAGATCTGCACTGGCGACACCAAAGAAATCAATGACAGCCTCGAGTCGATGCCCAGCGGACACACAACCGCTGCCTTTGCAGGCTTTGTCTTCCTCTACCTTTACCTGAATGCCAAGTTAAAAGTGTTCTCCAACTACCACCCCGCCATGTGGAAGCTCATCGCCGTCTACGCGCCCATCCTCGGCGCCTGTTTGATTGGCGGCGCGCTCACCATCGATGAGTTCCACAACTGGTACGACATTCTCGCCGGCGCCGTCATCGGAACCGTGATGGCCTTCTCGGCGTATCGCATGACCTATGCGGCCATCTGGGACTGGCGCTGGAACCACATCCCCCTCAACCGCGGAGCTCCGTTTGCCTTTGGCGAGCCCGAACTGGCCGGCGCGACTTTCACAAGGCGGGCCGGATGGGGCGTCACCTCTGGCGGCTACCATGAGAAGAAGAGGGGTCTGGGCCACGGCCATGCGGGCAATGGAGTCGCTGGGACAGGAGGTGCCTTCACTCGCAAGCCCATTGCCTCTGGGTCGCGTGCCGAAGACATGGTTTGAAGGATGTTTGTGTACCAGCTGGTACAGGGTGGCGCTTGCAGGCTGTCGTTTGGTCAGCTATCGGAGTAATACCGCTGGGGGAGGATTTTATGCTTTTATAAGAGGACGAAGAGCCCTTCATAAGGGCGCGCGCTGCGTTAGTCACTGGTACACATAACAGGCGGCACCAGTGTCCGGTTTTAAAAACGATACCATCAACAAGATCACGAAAGCATGGTCGCATCTGATCAGGCGAATGTTCTTTGGTCAGGTGCAGAATAATTAATGATAATGGCATTGAAAACAGCGCTGTTCGTATGCTTTATCTTCTTGTCAGGGGCAAGGATGGTGAGATGGGCGGGCTGCATTGTCGTAATCAGCTGGGATTGGAAGATGGTGATGATCAGAGATTTTAGGAATGTCTTCTGACAAAGAAAAAACAGCCTAAACCTCCCTGTTCTTCTTGTCCCGCTCGGGTAACCATTGGCCTTGGTCATGCCGACGCAGGGGTCCCCTTGGTGGCCCCGAGCCGTCTGAGCCTTCGCGGCAGCACCAGGTCTTCCTCGTTCGGCATTTCAGAGCCACAACTGCGGCGTCGACTCTCTACGGGGTTGCGGTCCCCTTGTTCCATAGAGAAGGTGGCCGAGTCGGACAAGTAAGGGCGACGCCACACCGAAGACAATACTTCCATTTTGGGGAACGTGATGTTCGCCTTGCCGTGTCTGAAAAGTGTCGAGTGCCTGG
The DNA here is from genome assembly GCA_023628455.1 of Chaetomiaceae sp. B2702. NCBI lineage: Eukaryota > Fungi > Ascomycota > Sordariomycetes > Sordariales > Chaetomiaceae > Chaetomiaceae sp. B2702. Next base: position 333,597 of record JAMAKP010000008.1, on the reverse strand, counting down.
TCGTCCCTCCTTCCCTCCCTTCCCGGTCGTTATTTCGTTGGCTCTGCCGCATAGAGAGATTAGCAGGGTAAAACGTGTTTATCAGCTGTTGGGGTCTACACACGTTGTTGGTGGGCACCAGCTCTGGAAAAGCTAGTGCCCCAGCGCCGGCAGGTTCTGGAGACGGGAAAGTTTCGATACGCCGAGATTTGGTGGGCCACCTCCTTGATCGATTTCGCAGTACGTCGCTCCCTGTCGAATTAGTCGGCTCTGTCTCAAACTGCACTTCACGTTGCGCGTTGGAAGGCTGTCGCACTTCATGTTGCGCGATGGGCGGCGGTTGCACTTCATGCTGCGCGATGGGCGGCTGTTGCAAGCCGTCGGTATCGTAGGGCTCGGGAGGAGGATCGAGCGGAATCCGTGCCTAGCCAAGCAGACTCCGTTAGTGAGAGAGATCAAAGACCGAGAAATACCAAGGATGGATGCGCAGGCGTACATACAATGGACGTAAGTGCCGTGGATATTTGACCCTTCCACTTCTCTCTGGTTTTTTCCCATTTCTCTGCGGCGATATCGTATTCAATCTCCAGCTGTCTCATCTTGGTATCATCCGCGACGTCCTCGTGGTTTAGTTCCTGTACCCGTTGCTGAAGGCCCCCTATCTGCTTTTCCAGAGATTCCTTCTCCTTCTGTCGTATCTCCTTTGCTTTTCGAATAGCGGATATTCTCTGCTCAAACACCAATCGCTCGGTATGCTGCCGGTCCGCAATTCGCGACGTAAACTCTTGGAGGTCCTGGGTCAGTCGCCCGAGGATGCCGTCGAGCGCCGGTTCGGCCGATTCCGCTCGTTCCTGGGTTTCCATCGAATCCAACGGTAGGTGAGTTTGGCGACTACGACAATATCGCGAAAGTGTTATAAGCATGCTCTAACACGCGATAGCGGAGGCTGGGAAAAATGAATGGCAGTCAAAAGGAAAGAAGTAATGATGAAGGTGGTTATACGAATCGAGGGGCAAGGGTTCAGCTGACAATGTTGATTGGGCGCTGCCGAATTAGATCATGTTGCCATCACTCTCACGTTTAGTGACGCCCCTGGTCAATCATTACGCCAACTCACGCGTGTAACCTCCGAATATGCATCAAAATGAAGGCGGCCAATAGTATCACAGCACCCGTGGACTCAACAAGGCACGGGAACGCGTGAGTATGACCAACCCTCTGGGCTTCCTTCTTGGACCACAACGTGTCGTGACTTGCCTCAAGCCACTTTTTGTTGTTACGAATCCGTTATAAGGCGTGTCTTGGCGACAATTAGGGGTAATTAGGCCCGGCCTACGATTGCTCTGTATCACTGTTCTTCCGCCTTTTTGGCCGAATATAAAGCCCTGCTGTTCCTCAACTTCCCTCTCAACACCTCCTCTCCCCAATCACCCATACCCGCCAAGCGGAGGAATTTTGCGACGCCAACCATCGCTGGTACAGCCAACGTCGCAACAGTTGCAAGTTCCGCCAACATGGCTTGAGGCGAGAGGAGTGCAGCCGGTGGGAGCATTCCATACCGACGTACACGTACCTCGTGAGATGAGGTGCTGTTGGATGAAATATTGAACCATCTCTCCGAAAATCCAAGTCCCACGGTTTCCTCCACACCATGCCGATAGAAGATTTGAAGAACCTGGAAGCCTAGGACGGCGTGGTTGTCATTACGCGGTGGTGGCGAGATGAAGAGAAGGCAGTAGCGTAGTCTGCTCCAACGCCTTTGGATATAGTTATTGTCATCAAGTGGCTGCGGCCACAGACGCCGGCCTTGTTGGACCTCGGGGTCATGTCTGTCGGTGTTTCCCATTTCTTCCTCCCAAGCAGATCCTAGCTCAAGGCGCATTGACGCATAGATTTAAAAGGCCTTCATTACTGCGAAAACCCTCCCGGCTCTAGAATGTGTGTCTTAGCTCCCCGAGGATTCTCTGGTTGAGTCCCATGGCCTTCTCGAATGCTCACAATTTGGGCCATATCCGTGTGGACGCCACGAACCAGGTCTCGCACCCCTGTTACAGACTGCTGGGTTGGGAACTTGCTGATTCCTCTTAGCGTATGGATCCCGCCGTCTCGAGCTCAGATGCGTAGCTCAAGGGGGTGCGGAGAACGAGCTGTAGAAGTCCGAACAACCAGCAAAAGTCCGTCCCAGAATCAGATGGCTGGGAGGAGATTCGCCCTGGGGGATGGCGACAGGACAATCGTTGTCGAGGGGGACATCTTCGCTTCGATACCTTCACGAAAGGAATCACTCCGCAAGCATCGGGAAACAGGCGGGTCGTGACAATGACCACGCGAGGTCAACGACATCTTCCTATGCGAGACTCCATAATGCGGCAAAGACAATGGCCAAAGGGTACAATCATTAATAGGCACCGAGCCGACTAAAGCAAGGAATTGTTCTTGGTTGTGCATCTTAACGTGAGCGGCTGGACTTGGAAAAGTGAGCTCTCAAGTGGGTGAGTAATGGGACCCCTTTTCCATGTCAGTTCGCAGTGTCTCGGTCTTGATGGCTTATTATTAGTGGACAAGAACTGAGGAGGAGAGAGCCTGAGCCAGACAAGGCTTTCTCGGCGCCGCCTCCACTGTTCACTGAGGTGCCATTCACGGTGATTCACCTACCCGGTCGCCGAGCATCATTTGTCGCTTGGAAATATTCAACGCGATTTCTACTCCCTGGTATCCGCGGAATCCTCGGCACTGACCTCCATTGCTTCTCCTCTCCCTCATCGCTTCTCTCTGCCTTTCTCCCCAAGTGATATTTTACCCTTGCTGCTTCGCTCGAGAATTTATTTTCTTTACCAAGGCTCGATAGAGCTTTTCCAACACATCTACCTCTTCCCTATAATAATATTTCCGAAGCCGCACTAGCGCAAGTGCCCAGAATACGCAGCATCTCGCGATGGCAGATGACAAGAGCCAGCCGAGCGTCCTCCAGGCCCACAACCTCGAGCGTCAGGACGAGCATCACCAGCCTGTAAGCTGGCAACCGGCCGACGAACGTCCATATTTGCTCTTACTAACAGCGATGGTGAACAACAGGTACAAGAACAAGTGAATACAGCGCCACTGGACAAAGGCTGGAAGACCGGATCCGTGATCACCGATATTGTTCGTAACCTTGGGGGGGGGGGGGGGGGGGGGGGGGGGCGGCCCCCCCCCCCCCCCCCCCCCCGCCCCCCC
>JAMAKP010000008.1:157500-330392 GCA_023628455.1 Chaetomiaceae sp. B2702 | reverse complement strand
GGAAAAAGGGTGTAACCCCGTATCCGTGAAAACCTTTTTTTTTCTTAACCTTGCCCCCCCCCCCCCCCCCCCCCACACCACAAAGAAAAAAAGCTAATTTTGACTAATAGATGGCTTTTCAGTCAGGCGAATTAGAATGTACAAACTGTGTCAGGGATGTACCCTTCGTCCTAGAAAATGGCCGTAGATATCACGACCCGCTCCAGTATCCACTGCCAGATGACAAGCGCGAACAGAAGCGCCTGGATATGCAGCACAAGCAGTGCCTATTTTCTCACGACGGACGGCTGGTGCTCTGCCCCAGGCAGAGCTTTAGCAATGTCCTCGACCTTGGCACCGGCACCGGTGTATGGGCGATCGATTTCGCTGACGCGCACCCGGAGGCATCTGTCACTGGCGTCGACCTCTCGCCAATTCAGCCGGTGCGGGTACCTCCAAACTGCCAGTTCGAAATCGGCAATTTTGAGGAGGAGTGGACATGGCACAAGAAATTTGATCTCATCCATGCCCGGATGTTGTCGGGCTCCTTTCGAGACCCGGCGAGTGTCACGAGAGAGGCGTTCAAGTATGTTACGTCGCTCCCAGAACCGCCAAATGGCATGTTCATCATTGATTATTCACAAATCCATGCACAACAGCCACCTACTACCCGGCGGTTACCTCGAAATCCAAGACATGCTCTGGATCCCCCAGTCCGATGACGGAACCCTCAACGAAGATTCACCTCTGTTAAGATGGGCGAACCTTCTCCACGAAGCTGCCGACAATGTGGGCCGCCCAATGATCAGACTCGCCTCCGAATACAGGACGATGCTCAGCGATGCTGGTTTTGAGGATATCCATGTGAGCGCCAAGCGATGGCCTACCAATACATGGCCACGCGATCAAACACTGAATAAGATCGCGGCTTTCAACGACCGCACCCTGGGCCAAGAGCTAGCGTCTATCTCCATGGCCCGGTTTACCTACGGCTTGGGCTGGGCCCCTGAGGAGGTCCGGGTCATGTGCGCGTTCGCTCGTGGTGATTTCCGCAACCCCAAGGTCCACGCATATTTTCCTTTTGTTACCGTGTATGGGAGGAAGCCTACCTACAATTCGAGAAGGCCAGCCAGCCAGCCAACGATTTGATAGAGCGCACCGGTTCGCTTGGCACGATCAGGGCGATGGAGTGGATGCGCGCGCCCGGGGAGCGGGAAGGGGGATGAGCGGTTATTAAAGATCTGGGCTTTGCATTGTCTTCCTATTAATGTTCGGCCAGAGCAAAGATGGTGTACATCATGAGTAGTACTGTTAATCTGACAATAGCGAGTCTCCGAGTTTGACGGCTTACGGCGCGTGAGGACTTATCCGGCGCAGCAGGGCTGCTCATCTGCCGAATGCAGGCCCCCCCCCGCATTGGTATGTATGTCGGTCAATATTGGATATGTTAATTCCGAACCGATGCCACCTTGCCGGCCGCTGCGGGGGGAACCTGCAGGCGCAGGCGCAAGTCAACTTGAAAAGAGCTACTGGCAATCGCAGGAACGATCGCGATGGCGTCCCTTTGGCACCTTCCCACAGCACCCGTCGGCTCAGAGCCCGCTTCTCACTCCGCCATTGCAAACCATTGCCACCGCACCAACCGCACATCAACTTCAGTCTGACATTTTCCAGATAATCACCATCAACTCCCCACCGTCCTCTTCCAATTCCAAGTCCTACCGACGACTCCCACCTACACAAAATGGACAACCTCGGTATGCCCCCCTCCCCCCCCCCTCCCCTCCCTCCGTCTCTTTCCCGTCCCGAACCCCCCACCACCCGCTAATTCATCACCCACCCCTCTTTCACAGCAACAACCACGGCCGCCCTCACCCTCCCTTTCCTCCTCACCCTCTACCTCAACGCCAAACTCCACCTGCACAAAGACCTGCGCACCCTCCTCGGCCGCGCCGCCATCCGCCGCGCCGCCGCCCGCGCCGCCCACGCCGACCGCCTCTCGCCCTACTACTTCCTCGAAGCCCACGCGCTCGACCCCAAAACAGCGGGCAAAGAAGCCGTCTGGGTGCGGGACACCCACGGCGCCGTGGCGACCTACACGTTCGCGCAGGTCCTGGACCGGGCGAACCAGTTCGGGCGATGGTTCCTTGCGCGGGGCGTGCAGAGGGGGGATCTGGTGGGGTTTTACATGCTCAACTCGGCCGAGTTTGTGTTTGCGTGGATCGGGCTGTGGGCGGTGGGCGCGGCGCCGGCGATGGTGAATTACCATTTGCGGGGGGACGCGCTGGTGCATTGTCTGCGGGTGAGCGGGGCGCGGTTGGTGGTGGTGGATGGTCCGGACGGGGGCGCGTGGGAGAGGGTGGAGGAGGTGGCGGGCCAGTTGGAGGCGGTGGTGGGGAGGGAGACGAGGTTCGTGAGGTTGCGGGAGGTGATGGGGGAGGTTGGGGCGATGGAGACGGGGAGGTTGCCGGATGAGTGGAGGGCCGGGGTGAAGGGAACCGATCCGATGGCTTTGTTCTATACCAGCGGCACGACGGGGCGGCCCAAGGGCTGTGCGTTGCCGGTTGTGGCGGCGTTTGGGCATGGGTATGGGACGATTGCGGGTACGAATCCCGTGCAAGGGGTTGATGAGCGGTATTGTGAGTTTGCTGGTTTGCTTTCCCTTTTGGAGTGACTGAGATGGCTGACTCTGACCTAGTCGTTTGCATGCCTTTCTTTCACGGCACGGGCGGGATCAACGTGATGGCTCGTAGGTGATGCCCCAGGAGCTTAGGCGAAGACAGCTCCAGGCCTTGATAACGCGACAGTAGCTGACTATTGCCGCAGAACTCATGGCGGGCAACACAGTTTGCATAACCCCCAAATTCAGCGTCTCCAACTTCTGGCGCGACATCCGCGACTCGCGCGCAACCTGGTTCGTCTACGTGGGCGAGACACTGCGCTACCTGCTGGCTGCACCGCCCTCGCCGCTCGACCGGGAACACCAAGTACGCGGCATTTACGGCAACGGCTTGCGACCAGACGTGTGGCAGCGCTTCCGCGACCGGTTCGGCATCACAACGGTGTTTGAGTTTTTCAACAGCGCTGAAGGCATGCTCTCGCTGGACAACCCGAGCCAAAACGACTACACTGCGCACGCGGTCGGCCACCATGGGTTCCTGCAGCGGTGGAAGTACCACAAATACTACGTCCCAGTGGCGGTGGACGCCGAGACCGGTGACATCGCGCGGGATCCGAAGACAGGGTTTGCGTACCGCATGCCGTATGGGGTTGGCGGTGAGATTCTAGTCAGGCTTCCGTTTGAGAGGCAGTTCCCTGGATACTGGGGGGATTCCGAGGCGACAGAGAAAAAGTTCGTTCGGGATGTCTTCCACAAGGGGGATTGCTATTACCGGAGTGGGGATGCGTTGAGGAGGGACAGCGAGGGAAGATGGTTCTTCGTTGACAGGTACCGCCTCCTGCCCATTGACCGTGGCCGCCTGCTGACATAGGGTAGACTTGGGGACACATTCAGGTGGAAAGGCGAGAACGTCTCGACTGCCGAAGTGTCGGAGGTGCTTGGGCGGTATCCGGGTGTCCTCGAAGCGAATGTGTACGGTGTGCAACTCCCTGGCCACGATGGCAAGGCAGGCACAGCGGCCGTCCACCTTGACCCGGCTGTCAGGGATAGATTCGACCATCAGGATTTTCTACGGTAAGCTCCCACATCATGGTTTTTGTTGGCATATCCCTAACATTGCCGCTACGCTTCAGGCACGCTCGGACTCACCTTCCGAGGTACGCGGTTCCCCTATTTCTGCGCCACGTGCAAGCTCCCTCTTCGACACACAACAACAAGCAGAACAAAATGCCGTTGAAACAGGAGGGTGTCCATCCAGACAAGGTAGCGCCGGGGGATAATTTGTACTGGATTGAGCGTCATGGCAAGGGTGTGACTTATATCCCGTTTACGCGCAAGGATTGGGAGGATCTACATGTTGGCAAAGCCAAGCTATGAGGGTCAACAGACTCCATGAAGGTTGGGGCGGGCATGTTAGTGAAACAGTAACCAAGCTGCTTAGTTTGTTAAGGCGGCCGGTTGGCGGAAGCGCCCTGGCATTCTATGTGGATCGGTAGTGGCCAAGTCGCCAATGTCACAGCAAGGCTGTCACGGACCCAAGCTATGGTCTATCCTTTCCGCCATGACAATCGCCTCTTATCGAAACTCAGATGCCACTACCGCGTCCGTAGAACTTGTCCAGCGTTCTCACACCGGACAGAATCCGAGAAAAGGCAGCCTGGAATGCCGCCGTTTCCCTGCCTTTGATCACCGGAACCACGACGATCCGTTCATGCGTCAAGCGCAGCGATATTGGGTCGAGTCGGTCTCGGCCTCGGCGTCTAGAAAGGAACCTTCCAGCCCGCACTACGTGACGGCGGGAGGATGGCATTTTTGGATGGGTGAAGCGCCGGGCCAATCGACCTGATGCACATGGGACGGGGCTGAGTTCGGTCTTGGACAAGGAAGCAGAGATGATTGGGCCGTGTGGGAATCCTGGTCTAGGTTTTCCCTGTTGGAACTTTGAAGATGCATGATATCGCTGACCGAAAGTGGAGCGAGTCCGATTCAATCCAGGCGTCGCTTTCCATGGATGCGGCCGGGCGAGGCCGGGCTCGAGGTGACGGGGTCCCGCAGGAGGTTGTTAGCAAAACGCAAAGTTTGTCGCAGCTAGCGCCAGGCAACAGAGGTCCAGACAACCCTCCCCCCACCCCCTACCCAATAAAATAAAATAAAATTAAAAATTAAAAATTAAAACAGAAAAAAGAACCCGCGTCAATCGCAGCTATGGGGCCCTGAGGGCCGCTTGGTTTCCCTTCCAGAAAAATGCCGAATAGGGGTCCGATTGGTGTTGGGATCTGAAACCCGCCACGCTAAAAGAGAGGATATCGGGGGTGGCTGTCTCTAGATGGGCCTGGTGCATTTCTTTCTTCCATGGTGGAATTTTGACCCCTGCACCTGCCAAGCCCTGCATGTGGATCCACAGGAACCGTCCGATCCACCGATCATCCCACACAAGCGAAGCTTGGCTCGATTTCCCGGGCCCCAGCGTTTCACGTCTCTCTGCGACCTTGCTCTCCACAACCACGTTCGTCTCAAAGTTTGAGAATCCAGACACCTGCGCTTTCGTGCCCGGCCTTCGCTCCGTACATTGGCGCCTCAGTTGCGAGCGCTTTTGAGCAGTCTAGATTGCGATCTCCTACATTTACGCGCTCATAGGGCTGACCTATCAAGCCATCCAACGGCCATGGAAATTGCTGGAAAGAACTTCTAGCAGGTTGTCACTCCGATGACAGCGGTTGTCAAGAAGATGTTGCGCCGCCCGAAGATCACGCCGATCTCACGTGCATCTGCCGCTTACTATGGATCAACCCGCGTCCAAAGTCCCAGGGGCAGCGTTTGGATTCGTTTCGACGATGGTGCATCCGCATGGTAGTATCACTTAGCATTCACCACTGCGGCACTAACAGCGGGACCTGAGACACCAAACGCATCGCATCCCCATGTCACGATCTTCGGTCCCCGGCGACGTGTTTGAAGTTATCAGGAGAAAACCGACAGCCGGGAGTGGCAGGGGAACCCTTTCTTTGTCCAATAAGCCCCTAAACGCTCAACCTCAGACGAACCTCCGGCCCAAGAACCTACTCACCGATGGTCGCTGTGGCCGCAGATGGTATAAATGTCGGCCAGGCTCTCATCCCAAGTGGTACGCAGTCTTGGTTCCTCAATATCTACGGTGGCCAGTTTCTGTTTCTATCTGTCTTTCCCGCTATACGGACCAGGTGTCCTTTTCTTCTGAATTCCTTCTTTCCCAATTCATATAGTCGCTAGCCGACCACCCTTCTCTCAACACACCTTTCAACGCATCCGTCGTCGCCCACGCCGCAGTACGTTCAGCACAGCCGCAATCATGGTTCAGCTCTCCGCCCTCGTCGCCACGCTTTCCTGTAAGTCCGACCCCATTTCTCCCAACCCTTCTGGGTCACTAACAGCTGCCAGTGGCGATGTATGCCGTCCAAGCCGCCCCGAATCTCTCTCTCCGACAAAACATTCCCGACCCTTCCGGAGAGAAGAACGTCGGAAACGGCGCTGGCATTCAGTTCATTGGCGGCCAATGTCTCGGGGCGGCCGACTGCGCCTCGGGATGTTGTGCAACACTTCCCCGGGGCGGCCAGACAATTGGTGTCTGCTCCGGCGTCGGTGCTCAGAACCAGGCCGGCAAACAGGGCTGCGGCTTTGAGGCTGGCGGTTCTGGCGGTGCTGGTGGTGCTGGCGGCGCTGGCAACCAAAATAATAACCAAGGCGGCAACCAAAACAACGGACAAACTGGCAGTCAGAACAATGGACAAACTGGCAGCCAGAACAACAACCAAGCCGGTGTCACTATCAAGCCGAGTGGTCTTAAACTCGACCCGGCAGGAGCCGGCAACGTGGGCAACGGCCAAGGGGGCCAGTTTGTCGGAGGCGAATGCACCAGCGACGCGGACTGCGGGTCCGGGTGCTGCGCGCTGGTTAACACGGGTGACGCGAGGTTCGGCATCTGCTCTGGCCCGCTCGCCAACACCCAGAATGGCAAGCAGGGTTGCGGTTTTCCTGCCGGTGGTCAAAGGATCTCGGGGACTGCTTGAAACCATCTAGGGCCGAGTGGAAAGTCTTTATTGTGCTGAGCTGCTACCGTTTCTGTCTGCATTTTGGCCTGCACCTTGCTTTCCTTTGTATCATATTTTGCAGGACATCCACAGTTTTTGGTTATGCAGCTTTACCAGGATGCTCTCGTGTCCGGTGTTTAGGATTTGAGGACTTGGGCGACTTAACAAACAACAATACGTTTAAACTGTATTCTACAAGACCTATGAAAATTGGATTGGACTTCCATTAAAACCCATAAAACAAAATGCTCACCTAGAAATCTAACAACAATGAGAACCGATGCCTCCATGAGATGAGGGTACTTTTCAGAATGATGCGTTGTGTGAGACGGCTACGGAAAACTCAAAAGAAATCAGCCCCAAAGCACTGGATTGATTAATTAGCATCTGAATCACAAAGCACTGCTTGCGCTCAGCAGAGAACATTCACGGGTATGGCACCTTCTGCCCTTGGTAATTGAAGCATCGCCTCGCATTTCCTCTGTTCCTGGCTTTCGTTGAGTTTGCGTGTACATGTATGGAAGAATGGTTTCCGATTTCACTAATACCAAGATGGACCAAGCCAACCTCGGGGGTGCAACCACGGTGGGTCAAACGGGACAGGGGTGGGTTAACATTCCCTCACAAGAACGACGCGACGCCCCGACTCGGCCCACCTCCATCGGAGCCGCACTGAAAGATGCCAGACTCTCAATTCGGCTCTAGTTCCAGCGCTTCCCTATATGGGGGTAAAACCTTTTCGCAGTTCCTTGCCGAAGTCAAGGCCAATGCCGGTAAAGCTGCAGATTCCACACCCAGGAAGCCACCTAATTTTCGAGATGGCGTTGTCCAGGCACGCGTGCACCGCGAGCGCGACGACTTCATCGCTTCGATCAAGGACGAAGATGTCTGCCACCTCGCATCGACATACCATAACCACGACAGCTGCGTGCTCTTTAAACCACCCGTCCGTGGCAGCTATAATATCTGCTACTTTGTGAAATTTGCCAATGAGGACAAGTGGGTCGTGCGCGTGCCTCTGAACCCGACCCTTGCATTCGACGCCGCCGACAAGCTCGAAAGCGAGGTTGCGGCGATGCGGTAAGAATCTCTTCGCAATCTCGATAGCCTTTCCGGAAGTCGCCAGCTAAGAAACTCATGTTAGGCTTGTGGCTGCGAGGACAACTATTCCCGTCCCGAAGATCCACGTTGCCGCCTTGGGTGACGGCCCCGCGCCTTTCTCGTCGTTTCTCATCCTCGAATACGTCGAAGGCCAAAAACTAGATTACGCCGAGTTCAAGAGCCTGCCTGCTGAACAGCGGGACCGCTTGTATACATCTCTCGCCGATATATACATCCAGCTTAGACGGCTCGAGTTTTCGTCGATTGGCCGCCTTGCCCAACATCGAGATGAGATACAGGTCGGCAAAAGGGTCGTCACACTCGATACGAACATGCAACAGCTGGAAAACCTGACTCCGTCCGAGGTCATGAACTCGTACCATGACAGCAATAATGCACTCCTGTGTTTGGGAGATCAATATGTGGAGATGCTCCTGGGCCTCGCCGACAATGCATTTCGCAAGGGTCGCGGCACTGTCTCGGACGAGGCAGAGGCCGAGGAGTACCTTTATAATCTGCACCTCTTTCGCCAATATACCCAAAATTGGGTAGACCATAGTCTCGACCGGGGGCCATTCGTCTTAGTCCATGGTGATTTGGAAATCTTCAACCTGGTTCTGGACCATGACATGAACATCATCTCAGTTCTAGATTGGGAATGGAGTCGGGTGGTTCCGCTCCAGTTATTCCACCCCCCATTGTGGCTTAGCAGTGCTCGGTTTGAGTCTCTGTGCTACGGCTACCGGTACAGCGAGTACCTCGAGCGCTTCGACGAGTTTTTGGCTGTTCTTCGGTCTCGAGAGCAGGAGCGGTACGGGTGCGAGCTCTTGGCTGAGGAGTGGGACAGCCAGAAAGAGAAAAGCGGCTTCGTAGTTGCCTATGCGCTGGAGCATTGGACTGCAATGGACTGGTTCGCTGACAGATATATCAACCTGAGAGTTTATGGTGGGAGAAAGGACCTGAGGGAGCGAGTGGAGGCCTTCATACAAAGCGATTCTACTCTTAAACTGCTAGCCAGGCAGAAGGCTCTCGACTGGGTTTCGTACAAGACCGAGTTGGAAGGGTTAGACCGTGTCTCCACCAGCCACCCTGATCAGCACATTGCGGAGGCTTCGCCGTTGAAACAAGAACACTCCGCGTCAAGTCCCGGCTAGCAACACTCTCAATGGCTATGCGATAAGCTTAGACTGTCGCCCAGTTACCACCGTCCCGCTCGCTATGCTGTTGCGGGCGCTTGCACTGTCCTGGCAGCAGTAACGACATCATATATGATTGGAAAGCGTGCCCTACGGTTGTTCCCCTGGGCTGTTAACACCTTCTACGACCACCATCAGGTCGTCTTCATGAGCTCCTTCAACCCCTTCAATTTCTTCTCAACATTGTGATATTGCTCTTTAAGACGGCCGATAGCCATTTGCAAGATATCCAGTACCTCTTCTTGCTGTAGGTCGAACCATCTTTGCAGTGATATACGCCCAACCTCCGATTTCATCCGGGTTTTTTCTCGGGCTCCGCCATCTCCACAGAGTTGGAGCACATGGACTTGAGGATCAAGATACAAACCGAAGTGAAACAATATCTATCAATTCGAAATACAGCAATGAATAGCAAAGTGGTCATGTAATGCAATCTCAATGACTGAACGCTCCTGTTCAATCTCAACTTTGTCATTGTTTATGGGTGCGCGACTTCCTTCTAATATTTGACTCAATACTAGATATTATGTACCTCAGACAAAAAACGGAACCACACGCAACTCCTTAAAATAGCAGAGCCGACAGAACAAAAACCAAGATCAAAGAGAGTGGAGCACCAGGGCGAACAAGCCTTGCATCGGCTGTCCAGTCCTCGTCGTCGTCAAGGTCGAAGACTGCCTCGGCGAGGGCGGCCGTTGAGTTTCCGCCGGAAGACGTTGGCGACGATGGGCCAGCATTGGCGGTGGCGGCGATGACAACCTTGGTCATGCCCGCCGGGATGGTAGTGGCGTCGGTGAGGTCTGTGCAAGATACAAACAGTCAGTCAGTCGATCCAAGCAACCAACAACACAGGGAAACAATCAGATTCAGTGACACGCGAAGGGACGACAAAAACAAATATCAAAACTTACAGGCCGTGCACCGAGCGATTGCCCACTTCCGGGATGCGACGATGTCTGCCTGGTTGTTGCAAACCTTCGAGACCTCTCGCTTGGCCTCGGTCTTAAACGGCCTGCTCGAGCACAGGCAGGCGACGTCGGGCGTGCTGTGGGCCGTGTTGCAGCCAAAGTCGGCCGCCCGGGACAGCATGGCGTTGATAACCGGGTTCTACATTGGCCGCCGTCAGAAAATGAAATGTCGTTGCAGCACAAGACTGATGTCGGGACTCAAACGCACCGCACAGGGGGGGAGACCATCGACCACGGCCGCAATGGCAGAAGTGGCAGCCGAAAGGGGAACCGGGGAGGCAGAGACCAGACCCCGGGGGCCAACCGCGGCGACAGAGAGAAGAGCAGTGACCAGCGCCATGTGGTGAGCCTCGACAAGGGAAACGAGGCCGAAGAGGAGCGCCATGAGGGTGGCCGGAACGGCAGCGACGGTAAGCTGCATTTGCATTTTTTATATTTTTATAAGAAAAATGAAATTTATAAGTGAGGCCACTGTGGATCTGCAGATGGAACAAGTGTAAACTGGGAAGCAAACAGATCCAGTTTGGGGAGGGTAAGGCACTACTTTATGCTTTTCGCGTTCTCCCGCATTCTCTCGCAATCACCCAGCACGCGCAGTGCGTGCAGCACTTTGGATCTGACTTTGTTTTATTTTCTGAGCACGGCGTGACGTGCATGGATTATGCAGCAGGAAAGTGTCGCGTCGCGATCAGAAAAGCCGAGCGCCGCTCATCACTTCTCGTCTGATACCATTATACCACTTCAAGACCGGTTCCTTACCGTGACCTCGGTGTGTTGCCCTGACGTACCACATATGTACAGTATATGCTGCTGCTAATCTTAGTGCACAATGCCTATTATGGACCGCGAAAGTCAAACTAACTAAAACCAACTTTCCACATATATTATGTAACTCACGTACGAAGACATCGTTGGCTGATCTCTTAATTCCACAGAGAACCGCAGGTTACCATGAGAGTCAGCCTCACAGAGCCTGGCCGGACCGAAACGCACAAATGATTAAGAATCCAACATGCGTCTCAAGCATGAGGCGAGATGGGTTGGCCCCTTATGGTTACCTGCTTGTAGGCCACTTGCAATATGTATGGTCCCGTGTAGGAAGGTTGGGATTGATAAACCCGTCATGGAATATTCTGGGCTGTTTACAGATGCGTCATTTATGAGATATGTCTCTGAACATGGCAGCCGGAGTCCCAGTCACAAGAATCACCCAGCACGGACTGACCCCTGAAGTATTGATGCGCCGAGAAGATACCTGCATGCCCATACCCACACCCTTGTGTGGAATCAGAAGCCCAGCAGGGGATGTCGTAATTGCTTGAGCACCATAACAATCAGTGTCATTGCAAATAAACCCGCGTGTCCGCTGTTGTGATATCATAGATGCAGCAGGTGGTGCGGTGCATCTCCCAAATCAGCCAGCCGATTCTCGAGTGCATAAATTCTTCAGCGCCCACCCCCATTGTGCTGATTCTCTTCCCTCTCCCCTATGCCTTTTGTCTATAGCCCCAGAGCCCTCTCAGCAACCCGTATCTTATCTGACTTCGCTCTTCGATTCATCTCAACTATTTATTGCAACAATGCTTTCGACAATCCACTGGCTGGGCCTCCAGCTTATCCTTCTGCCAGGCCTCGTCAACGCTCGTGACGTGCCACACAACCTCCGCAACTTTTACGACGCGGTGCGGCACAGGGGGCATTGCTCCAACGCACTCGCAACGGGCTTCTACAGCAGCGGCTCTGGGTCCAACAGTACGTCTCCCATAACCCCCCCATACACGTTGCCATTCACGGAGAATGAATCCAACTAACTCGAGCACTTGTTAGCATTCGCCTACTGCGGCGACTATCTCGACTCGTCGGGCGTGATTTTCCTCCAAGGCGGTCACGGCGCCCTAGCGAACATGGACGTTGACTGCGACGGCTCTGGCGGCGGGGCTTCCAACGACGGCCGGTGTCGCTACGATCTCAGCCCCGACTTGCAAAACGCCACGTCCTTCCGGGACGTCATCGCAAATTACAGCAAGGGCGTCAGCGATCTGAATCCCTACGTGCATCCGTACATCGTCTTCGGCAACGCTCGCGGCACGCGACACAAGGCCGGGTGGCGCTCGTTCGATCCGACCGAGTATGGGATGCGTCCTCTGAGTGTGATGGCCGCGGTGTGTCCTGGGTACAAGCTGGTGTTTGGGATTTGGGGCGATACCAACGGCGACGACGATGCCAAGCCGATGATTGGGGAAGCTTCCCTGGCGTTCGCGACAGCTTGCGGCGGCAAGCAGATCAACGGGAACAGTGGGATTGACGAGGATACCATCATGTATCTCGGGTTTACCGGCGACGAGGCGGTGCCGGGACCGGGTGGGGCTGACTGGGCAGCCAAGGACTTTGACACGTTTGAGAAGAGCATCGAGGGCCTGGGGAACCGGCTGGTGGACCGCGTGCAAGTGAGCGGTTCGGACTCGAGTGGATCCGTGGGCGCGGAGCCGCGGGTGGGCCGGACGCTGGTTGCCGTGGTTGTCACACTGTTGATTGTGTGGAGTCTGGACCTGGTGAGTCGGCAGGTAGAGCAAGACCTGGTCGACATCCGGAACTCGCCCGGGCGTGTGTCCGCTGGTGTGCAGCCGCGATTAGGTCGGGCGCTGGTTGCTGCGTTTGTTGCACTGTTGGTTGTGTGGAGTCTGCGTGTGGCATTCGGTCCTCAATGTTATCATCCATAGATATATGCGATTAACTGGTCTTAGCAGTAGAAGTAATTGAACAGCATTAATGTCATTTGAACTCGTATATAAGCTAGAGCTACATGAAGCATGTGAGGGATTGATTCATCAAGGGCAGTCAAACTCGCGATGGTTTGACGAACATTTTATGGTGTTGGGGTTCGAACACTGGCGTGGAGCTGCTGGCAGCTGCAGCTGACAACAGCTGTCGAGTGTGCAGCCCCACACACCTACCCTATCGACCAAGGAGTGGACAAGCTGCCCGCAAAATTTTCGCACTCGAAGTTTGCATCATCAGACAGCATTTTCGTCTTTATTATTATCGATGCTGCTCGAAGTCCGTCGCGTAGCCCAGGTCTCACATTTTCATGAGTCTCGTGGAATTCTTACATTCCCACTCCCGTCTCCTGGAACCTGTTTGCCGAGATATTAGCACAGCATTGGGGCGCGACATAGGTAGGACCTTCAGTGCGAAGTAAATTTCTTCTGCCTTTTTTCCCCCTTCTTTTTTCGTCGCAGCAACCCTTCCCAGCCACTCTGAGCCGGTAACGGACCTCCTGGTGAGCCTCTCCTCGGAGGGCCTTCTCTTCTCGACACGTCTTGTGTTGGGTCTCGGAAGGGGCTGGCGGCGGGCAAGAGGAGCCGCTTTGGCTCCGTCTTGGAATTGCTGCAAGACTAAATATTTTATGGGCCATCATAGTCCGCGCTTCCTGGCTGCGTTTACGCGGGTTTCACAGAGGCGAGGCTCCAAGTTTCCCGACATGATCAGCTAGGTAGTTTTCCAAATTGTTACCACTATTCTGTATAGTTGTGCCCTTCCATCTTTCAGCGTCCCATGAAATACCCTAATTAGGGGACAAGCTCGACAAGGTCATGACACCGGGCCTCGATTCCGTTGGGCCAATTCGGAGGCTCGCCGATTGTGGGTCGCTTGCCGCTCAGGGCCGGCCATCCAACTACGTCATCCCGTGCTTCCATGGTCCACACCCTCTGTCTCTCCTTTGTCTCAACCATTACTCACTGGCTGAGGTATCGATACCGCAACAAGACTGTAACACAAATTAATATCTGAGCTTCCGTGTGATTCATAAGTCCCCGCCTGTCCACGATGGCTCCTCAAACCCAACACCAAGACAAACCCTCGAAATTCGGGCACCTACCCCTAAGCACCAGCGGACCGCTGGAATGCGCCCTCAAGGGCACCGTCCTACTACACCATTCCTACTTCAACAAGGGCTCCGCCTTCACCAAGGAAGAGCGCCGAGACTTTGAGCTGTCGGGCCTGCTGCCTCAGAGCATCCAGACGCTGGAGCAACAGGCCCAGCGGGCGTACGAGCAGTACTCGCAGCGGACGGACGATCTCGCAAAGAATACGTTTCTGACTTCCATGAAGGAGCAAAATGAGGTGCTCTACTTCAAGGTGAGACAGACATGGCTATGCGAGGAAGTAAATTCGGGCATGTGGCGCAGGCATTGACATGACTGCTCCGGCCAGCTACTGCTGGATCATCTCGAGGAGATGTTTAGTGTCGTTTACACGCCCACCGAGGGAGAGGCGATTCAAAATTACTCGCGAATTTTCAGGAGACCGCAAGGCGTGTTCTTGAATATCCATGATATTGACCGTGTTCGCCATGACTTGTCGCTGTGGGGGACGGAGGAGGACATTGACTACATTGTGGTTACGGGTAGGTGCCAATATCTTACTCTGCAGGTACATGACGGCTAGCTGATCTGACTTGATCCAGACGGAGAAGAAATCCTCGGCATCGGTGACCAGGGGTGCGGCGGCGTCCTTATATCCGTCGCTAAACTCGTTCTCATGACCCTGTGCGCCGGGATACACCCAAATCGAGTGTTGCCTGTGGTGCTGGACTGCGGCACAGACAATGAGGAGCTGTTGAACGACCCTCTTTACTTAGGCCTCAGAGAAAAGCGGGTAAGAGGCGAAGAGTACGACAAGTTGGTCGAAACTTTCATCAAGTCAGCGCGCGAGCTGTACCCCAAGGCATATATTCACTTTGAAGATTTTGGCTTCACGAATGGTGAGTGCCTCGGCGCGCTCGTCCATATGTGGGAGACATGGCTGAATGAAACTAGCACGACGGCTACTTGACAGGTGGCGGCCAGAAATCCCGTGCTTTAACGATGACGTCCAAGGAACCGGGTGTGTGACTCTCGCCGCCATATTTGCTGCTCTGCATGTTTCGAAGCAGAAGTTGGGTGATCTCCGGATGGTTATATTTGGTGGAGGGACCGCGGGTGTGGGCATTGCCGATCAGGTTCGCGATGCTATTGCGACGGAGCGTGGCATCAGCAAAGAGGATGCTGCGAAGCAGATATGGTACGTGGAAATACTTGCTCGTCGGCTCGCCAGACTGCTAATATGCACCGAATAGGCTCATCGACAAACCGGGACTTCTCACCGGCAAGGTTGACGGGCTCTCCGACGCCCAGAAAACATACGCCAGGTCTGAAAACTGGGACGACAAGAAGACAGACCTCCTAGGAGTTGTCAAGGAGATTAAGCCGAATGTGCTTATTGGCACATCCACTGTGCCCAAGTCGTTTACCGAAGAAGTCGTCCGGGCCATGGCATCGCACGTAGACCGGCCCATCATCCTCCCGCTTTCTAACCCAACGAAGTTGCATGAAGCGGTCCCCGCTGATTTGCTATCATGGACTGACGGGAAGGCGCTCGTCGCGACAGGCAGTCCGTTCAAACCTGTCAAGGGCCCGTGGGGTTCAGACGGCAGGGAGGTTGAGATTGAGGTGGCCGAATGCAACAACAGCGTCGTCTTCCCTGGGATTGGGCTCGGAGGTGTGTTGTGCAGGGCGAAACTCGTCACCGACAAGATGCTCATTGCGGCGGTAAACGGCGTTGTGGAGCTCAGTCCCGCACTGGAGGACGGCACGGCGCCATTGCTGCCGGGTGTCGAAGCCGTGCGCGAAGTGAGCGTGAGAGTCGCGCGGAAGGTGATTCAGGCTGCCGTCGAAGAGGGTATGGCGACGCAACATGGCATCCCTGAGGATGAGATGCAACTGGATGAATGGATTAAGGAGCAGATGTGGGACCCGGTCTACAGGCCGCTGAAATATGTCGAGGCAGAGGGCGCCAGTCGCCAGGCCAGAGGAGAGCTGCGCGTGGTGGGCAGCTTGCCACAGCGTGAATAAACGGCAGCACAAGGAGGCGCCTTAATGTATCTACTTCATTCCCTATCCGATCAGCCTCAAATTTCTGGAAGCTATGTGTTGCGTCGATCTTGGACACTGATGCTCAGCGGATTTGGGCCGTGATCCAACAAGGTGTTCCGAGCATCCCCACTCTGCGCCTGCCCCGCAATTAGCGGGTTAGGGTCATAGTTTTTCAGGTCTCAAATCTTCCACGTGACCTCACAAATCCGGTAGGGTTTCCGGTCCACACCAAAAATTATCGCGAATCGCCGTCAATTTCCAAGTGTGCTTTGCGTTTCCCGAAATTTCGACTCCCCATCGTCAAGTCGCTTTTCCGCAACCAGACACTCACAATGGCCAAGATTTCGTGAGTGCATGCCTTCCTGTTGCTGTTTGCGCGATTTCCGATTAGCGACCGCCGACTGCCGAACCGCCGCTCTCCAGTGCCGCAGGGAATTTCGCGATGGAGGGGAAGTTGTGGGCGAAGGGACGACGAGCTGGGCAGAACCTGGAGAACGGCGGTTGGTCGCATGCGGCAGCTATCGAAGAAAAAGCCGCCAAAATTGTGCGGATTTCCGCTAACCTGCATGGTCAAACAGGCGTGGTGCCCCCGGTGGCAAGGTCAAGATGACCCTGGGTCTCCCAGTGTACGTGCGATCCTTTTCCTGGCCGCCCGAGAACCGATCTTCGACCAAGCTTTGCGGCCCGATTTCGAGAAGTTCCATATAATAGGGTCGCAGGAGGCGCTAACAGGAGGACAGTGGTGCTATCATGAACTGCGCGGACAACTCTGGCGCGCGGAATCTCTACATCATCTCCGTCAAGGGTATCGGTGCCCGCCTCAACAGGCTGCCCGCTGGCGGTGTTGGCGACATGGTGATGGCCACAGTCAAGAAGGGCAAGCCTGAGCTCCGGAAGAAGGTCCACCCGGCCGTTATCGTTCGTCAGGCTAAGCCGTGGAAGCGCTACGATGGCGTCTTCCTCTACTTTGAGGACAACGCTGGTGTGGTATGTGTGGTTTCCGGCAGAGCGTTGAGGGAGAGCAGGCCATCGCTTTGGTGGAAATTGCTTGAACACGGCGCTGTGGTGTCTCTTTTCCCCACGGTCAACCGCTAACTACGTCTCAGATCGTCAACCCCAAGGGTGAGATGAAGGGCTCCGCCATCACCGGGCCCGTCGGCAAGGAAGCCGCCGAGCTCTGGCCTCGTATTGCCAGCAACTCTGGCGTTGTGATGTAAGAGGGTTTCTTGGGGAGCAATGGGTCATTGGTACGCGGGATTTCGAGGGACGAACGATTCTGTCAACCTTAAATAATCTTCCGCCACGGACGAGAAGATCGGGACGAGGGCCATAAAAGGCTTGGGCCGGATTGGCAGGCTTTGCATTTCTGGCTGCGGCGTGCTAGGGAGTCATACCACTGCATGATATACAGGTCAATTCAGAATCAGTTCTTCGAACCCGTGTCTCTGGTCCGGTGCCTTGATAGGGCCATTCAACAACCCCCCCGCAACGGTTGGCACTCAAGCGGCATACGACAGATGGGTACAAAGGCGGTCCAACTTTCACATGGAATGCTTGGATGAATGCTATAGCAATCCGTCCCGTTTTGGGACTGAAAGGCTGGTCCAGCACAAACTGACAGCATTTACGTTCCCCGACCCACCAACTCAGCCTTTCAACCACTTCAGCAAGGCCTCATGGAACCTGTCGGGCGCCTGGATCTGCGGCGCGTGCCCAAGGTCGGGGAACTCGACGAGAGTGCAGTTCGGAATGATAGCCGCGGCTTCCTTCCCCAAGACATCGTAGTGGCCCAACTTGGCCTGCACTTCGGGCGGCGACCACTGCTTCCCAATGGCAGTGGTGTCCTTTTCTCCGATCAGTAGCAGCGTGCGGGGCTTCAGCAACCCCAACTCGTACACAACGGGCTGCGTCAGCACCATGTCGACAACCCGCGCCTGGTCCTGCACAAACTCCTCTCCTTTGCTGCCCCGGTAGACATTCACCAGCATGTTCACCCACGTGTCATATTCCGGCGCCCACGTCCCCACGTAGTATGTCGCCTGTTCGTACCCGCGGATGCTCTCGTACGTGCTGGCGCGCTCGCTCGCCACCGTCTCGTCGATTCGCACATACGGCACCCCCAACGCCTTCCAGTCCTCCAGCCCGATCGGGTTAACCATGACGAGCCCGCCGTTCAGCACGTCCGGGTACATCAGCGCAAACCGCGCCGCCAGCATGCCGCCTAGGGAGTGCCCCACCACCGTCACGCCTCCGTCGATGGACAGCGCGGCCAGCAAGTCCCGCGTGTTGTGCGCCAGCTGCTGCAGACTGAACTGGTAGTCTTGCGGCTTGGACGACTTGCAGAAGCCAATCTGGTCTGGGACGAGGACGCGGTAGCCGGCGGCGTTGAGCACGGCGACTGTTTCTTGCCAGGTGGCGGAGCAGAAGTTTTTGCCGTGGAGGAGGAGGGCTGTTTTGGTCAAAGTTTTGGCGGGCTTGCTGCGTTTGTTGGCGTTGGGATCGTTTTCGTGCTCGTGTTGGTGTTGGTGTTGTTCGTGTTGCTGCTTTGGGGCCACGTCCATGAATGCCATTTCGAGCTTCTGGCCTTGTGAAATGAAGCGGTAGAGCTTAACTGGCCAAGGATAGGTGAAGTTGGAGCCGTTGAGGTCGGCTGGGAAGGGACCGTTATCGATGGTGTTTGTCAAGGCAGTTGCAGAGGGGCTCAGGTATGATGCAAAAAGGAAGAGCAACAGTGTGAGAGCCCGAGGAAGCCGTTGTGCTTGAGCGGAGAACCTCATCTTGGATTGCTGTTCCGCTTTGGTGATGCTGTGGTGACGATGATGCGAATAACTTTGACTAGGGGACGCAGAACGCCTGGACGGCCGTTTATAACCGGCAGCAGAGAATGAGTTCAGGTATTGAAGGATTCCAAAGCTGCACCTGCCCACACGGTGCTACCCTGGCCCGCCCCGTCCCTCCTCTGTCAATCGCAGGAAACCCTGCATCTTTCCCACAAACCCGGAGACTACACCCAAAGAAGGACCAATCACCCCGAGTTTACACTGACTTCACCCTGACTCCCACATCAACACGCACCGCATGTGGCACGGAGGTCTTTGTTTGGCACCAATTGTAGAGTCTCTGCTGCGAACCATGGTTGGCTCACCCCGATACCGTAATTATTAGTCTCACACTCATACCAAGCTCGCCCTCTACAGCTCCAGGTCTGTTTTAAGGGGTTGTTTGCATCGGTATATACCTATGTTCGTAATGCTCTGAGATGCGAAGGATCGCCATCAGCAGGAGCTGAAGCCGTTGAGAAGAAAAAAATGCCCACCGACAGGCATGGGTCAATTGATACCTCTGCAAGAGAGAAGGCTCACGCGGTTTGAGGATAACAAGGTCTTAGAAGGCTGACTGTCGCAGATGGCGAAACTTTCCAGAATGAAGCTACACCAAGGATTTAGCCAACTCAGTGGCCCCTAGCCGGATGAGATGGGCCTTCGACGCTCGCCCGGCAAATTATTGAATATTAATGTCAAGCCGTTGACTCAGGGATAACGAGGTGTTGACATACAACTCTCCCCCTAACACGATCGCCGGCTAACAGAGGTAGGGAGCAAAACAAATAACAGTGGGCGACGGTTATGGTTCTTTCGAGTAATATAGAATACGGCTCAATGCCAGAATTGCCTACAGAAATGCGCATCACCATCTCATCTAATTTTGGCCATCTCTTGAAAATCGCCGTGAAGGCAACCGCTCAATAGTCCATGCTAGAGGCTTAGATAAGGGTTATAGTGACCTTTGAAGACTCCAAGACGCCCGGACCAAAGTCCTCTGGCGAGTAGCAGATCCAGCCAACCCTCTTCATTGGCCCAAGCATAGCAACATCTCGATTGCCCTCAACTGGGGTCACCATCAGACATATGTAGCTCTGGACTTTGCTATCCAATTCGGATCCTTCTCCAGTTCTAGCCGCTAGCACCAATGCAAATAACTTCATCTGCCGGATAAACTCCGCCGAGACCGAGTAGTTCCGGTCAATCGTATCAACGCCGGCAATGGTGCCCTCGCCGACGCCGCTTCCCGTCTTCAGACGCATATGGCCTGTCGGGCCGGTCTTTTCGGACAGGAACAGCGGAACAAGCGGCCCTTCGATCTTGATCCAAGCGCTCTTAACCCTGCCAAAAGGGTTGTCGCCGTCAATCTCAACATGGTAGTCCCGGACAGTGGCCACCTCGATGTGCGGGCCGAAGAACCCCGTTGGAACCTTTCCGTCCACCGACGCCCACGACCACGACGGGGCGCGGTATCGCTCAACCGCCCTGCATTGTAAACCCTGCCAACATAGCCCCTCGATCATGGCCTTTCTCCAAATCCCCGCCACGTACTCGTCATCGAGGATCTCGCCGTATACCTTGGCGATGCCAGATAGCGCGGGCAGCTTGTCCGAGGGGAAAGTCAACTTCCGATTGCCGTACCGCCCAAGAAGCGCGTACCACCGCTTCTTTGCCGCGTCCTGCTGCCGAGATGTGGTGAACCCTCCAGTCCGGCTCGCGGGGGGTGGGTAAATGCTATAATATCGGTTTGGTAGACGGAGCCCGTCCTCGTACACAGTGCCTTCGAGACACTCCAAACTAGCCTGGTCGCTAGCGAAATGTAGCACGCGCCGGGCCAGTGCGCGTTCTTGGAATGCCCAGCCGCGGCCCGTCAGCGGCTCGTTTTCCATCTCGATGCAGCGGAATCGGACGACTTCTTTGGATATCTGGAGAGGGAATATCAACAACCTCCCCTCGATGGCGTCGCCGGTATCTCGGCTGTTGCGGCTGCCGGTTGATCTGTACTCCGTGTAGAGATATGGTCTTCCCGGACGGTTAAAGAAGAGTCCGCCCGAGGGATCGGACGACCCGGTGGCTGCGATGGTTAGGTATGCGTTGGAGTATACGGCGGCCATCCTGGCCGACTCGCGCTCCCAGTCTTTCAGGTCATCCTGGCATATACACAAGCTGTCAATCCATATGTATCTGATACCTAGTCTCCTAGTCATTGCTATTGCGTCTTGAAATGTTCGAGGGAGACCGGCAACATTCATCCGAATTTTCCTAGCATCGAGCAGTGGCCGGTTCGTGACGTGCGGGCTTGATGCTGCTCCCCAACAGTAGCTCAAAGCTGTGTATTTACCCCTTGCACCCGTTTCGGGTTCGACTATCCTCACCGTAGTTTCGGATCCCGGACTACCGATGTCAATGATGCGCGTAGGCAGCGAGGAGTCATGACCGGTGCAGTTCTCGTGAATATCACACGCCGTAACCCAACTGGCTACTCGGTCCAAGACATTGGTGTCCGGTTGTCCAGTTATCGGCCGACCGGGGAAAATCGTGGCCAACGAGCTGTTGTCTAGTGACGGGGGGGAAAGCTTATTAGCGTGCAAGAAATAGGTACAAAACGTCCAGCCTGCGTAGAGTTTCGCAACCAGGTAGCATAAGGAGAGAGGGAAAACCTTACCATTCTCAGCGCAGAAGCCAAACGTGGCAATTGGAAACAGTAGCTTATCGGGCCTCGTCGAGCTCTTCGTCGACACCCAAAAGCCATCCCCCCCCTCGCCCCGTTTCGTGATCCACAGATCAAAGCTGGGATCGCCGGGCAACAAGCGCACATCGGGATACTGCGCATACCTCGCCTTCCGTCTGGCAATGTCCGCCAGCAGGTTGTCGGCGTGCACCTCAATCTCGCGGCACAGCTGGCAACCCGCAGTACTGGCGCGGCGCAGGCTGTCCAGGTCCGGGTGGTGGCGGAACCCGAGGGGCTCGGGAATTGGGTCGTGTCTGTCTGGATCGTGTACCAGGTTATGGAGATGTTGATAACCGCTGAGTGTCCTGCTGTAGGATCCGTCGGGGAATGGGGGCAAGCCGTGGAGCGGCACGCTCTGGCATAACTGGCATAGGTTGGCGGCGACGATTTTCAACGGTTGGTAATGTTCAGCCATAGTGGTCAAGAGGCTCGTTCCACGTTAGAATTTAATATAATGTTCGAAACTTCGAAGAAGATGTTCTGAACGTATCAGAGAAGGGTCCCCTTGACTAATATAGGACGATCGTTGAGAATTTTGAATGAGGACTTGAAGAATGAAGATATCGTGCCTCTTCATCGCCCTAAGAGTAGTAATTGCTGGCCCCGGTGCCAGAGAGAAAGGAGGGGGTTAGTGGCAATGTTGAACTTGAAGCTGCGTGCTGCGCCGCATCACGTCCTGCCGGTTGTCAAATTCCGGAGAAAATGGAGGAAGTTCTCCTGATGCCAAGACCGGACGGAGCCTGCTGCCTGCGGCGCGCTGTCTGATGCATGTCGCATGTGTGGGTATAAAATCCGGCACGTACTGTTCCAAGAAAACCTAACCCGAGGAGTGGTTGAATCGATTATTTTAGCTGAGAGCAACTTGAGTTCGAACCTTGGAGTGTATTATACGTCAGGCTCGCCCTAAACAAGGACAAGGACAGCCAGCAACCTCTCTGTTCCCAGCTTCGAAGGAGTTTACAGTAAACCTACCAAAACCACTTTCTCCGAGACCCCAGAAGGGTTCATTTGTCTACGTTCCTATTGGTAGGTAGGTTAGCCATCCCAGCTTTAAATCCAGCCACGCTTTGCTGTGCCATAGGACCGATACGGAAGTGCAGGATACTAAGAAGCACATCTTATCTTCTACACATAGGCTTCCAGTCCGCTTAGACTCACTTGTAAATGTCCAGTTTCCCACCAATCAGCTTCGTTTCGTGGCATCGCTTGCCCAGAGCAGATTTGGTTTGTTCCTGACCTGCTCCTAGTTGCTCTCTGGCTTTCAACAAGTGTGCTAGGCACGCAGAAGTGCGTACTAGAACTTATCAGGCTTGTGCCGTATTTACCCTATTAGATCGTAGTCTTTTTTGGCGAGACATACATCGGGCTACGAGCCCTGGTAAGGCGCCAAGGTAACTTTATGTGCAAGAAGCATGCCAGAGCAAGCTCCCAACACAACCTAATGCAACTAACGATGAACATTCCGATGAAGCAGACCACTCTTCTTTCCCGGTCGGGGGGGATGGCCCGAATCCGCCATGACCTACAGTCGCCCGCTCGCTCTCTCAATCTTGGGCCCATTTACTTTTAGACAGGTGTCACAGCGCAGGCAAAAGGACATCCTTGCCTTTGCAAGGCTAGGGGCCCCCTATATACCATGTGACAACAGGGTTCCGTTCCTATTACTGGCTCTTCCGTTTACATAGAATTTGCGTGACCTAAAATATTTGGTACGGATATGGCGTACTGGGTATTTACCCAGTGTTCTGGAGCCAGTTGGTGGTGTCCAAGTGCGGCAATTGAGTGCCGATCAATATGGCTAATACGACTTGTGCCATGATTCAATCAAGCAACTCCACACAATCCAACGTTGGAGTCCCAACGCCCAGACAGATCCGGGCGACGGGATGCTTTAAGACTCGGAGAATATTCTACCGGGCATGAGCCTCTTTGTGGGGTAGCCGGATCCTAGAGTTTCGGCCGTGATATATCCCGAGCAGTCCTAGCTCCCTACGTTCCCGCTCCTCGGGCAGAACCTCTCCAGTTCAACAAGGACACCAGACGAGGAAGCACCAATATCCCTTCCAAATGCGGCAGGTTTCATACGCCCTCATCGCGGCGGCGATCGGCAGCGCCGCCGCCGTGCCCCTGGATGCTCGACAAGGTGCCGCCGTCGAATGTGCTCCGATCCCCTCGCCATTCCCAACCTGGCAGGACCTCCCACAGCAATCGACGCTACCCGATCCTTTCCTGCCGCTCAAGTACACCACCAAAGACAATGCGCGGGACGTCATGGCGGGCAAGGGCCAGAATAGGGTGCAGACACCCGAGGAATGGTACAAATGCCGGCAGCCCGAGATTGTGCAGATGCTGCAGGAGTACCAGTACGGTTACTACCCGGATCCCAGCCAGGAGAAGGTCGAGGCCACGCGGAGCGGTAACACGCTGAACATCGCCGTCACGGCGGGCGGCAAGACGGGCAGGTTCAAGGCGACCATCACGCTGCCTTCTGGCGCCTCGGCGTCTAAGCCGGCGCCCGTGGTCATCAACATCGGCGGGATGCAGAACCAACCGTATCTGAGTGCGGGCATTGCCATCGCGCAGTTTGATTACACCTCTGTGTCGCCGGATAGTAACTCCAAGACCGGCGCCTTCTGGAGCATCTACAACGGCCGGGATATTGGTGAGTGATTACTTCCTTTCCGCGGTTGCATCGGTTGGAGAACGGCACGGGGACTGACTCTATCGCACCGCTGCTAAAAGGCGTCCTCACGGCCTGGGCTTGGGGTTTCCACCGCACGCTTGACGCAATCAACATGACGGTCCCGGAGATCGACCCGACCCGCGTCGGCGTGACGGGCTGCTCCCGGCTGGGCAAGGCGGCGCTCGCGGCGGGGCTGTTTGACAAGCGCATCACGCTGACGATGCCCATGTCCTCGGGCGTGCAGGGCATGGGCCCGTACCGCTACTACACCATGAGCGGGCAGGGCGAGAACCTCGAAAACAGCAAGCAGGGCGCCGGGTGGTGGACCAATAGCAAGCTGGGCTCCTTTGTCAACCACGCCGAGAACCTGCCGTACGACGCGCACACAATCGCGGCGGCCATTGCGCCGAGAGCGCTGGTCATTGACCAGGGCACCGGCGACCAGTTTGTCAACAGCAAGGGCACGGCAGTGGTGATCTACCCGGCGGCCAAGCTCGTGTATGACTGGCTCGGAGCTGGCGACAAGATTGCCATCAGCGTGCGTGGGGGCGGGCACTGCGACATGAGTGGATTGTAAGTTGACAGAGACGAGACTAGACGAGACGGTGTTGGTGTTTGATGAGCCGAGGCTAACAACTGATGGTGTAGCTCGTCCATCCTGCCGTACGTGCAAAAGATCTTCTTTGGTACGCCGACGACCAAAGACTTCAACAGCCTGGGATCGTATGGGTCACCGGTGACGACCGCTTACCCGTGGGCGACAGCTGTCCCCAAGGCATGACGGGCTCGGGTCAGACCGGGGAGAAATAAAACCGTTTTTGCTTATGCAGCTGAAACCTTGAGTAAAAACCATTATTAGAGCCTCCATGCAATGGAAGGATCGCTTGGCTGATGAGTCAAGAGATGGTTTAGCGCCCCTGCAATTGAGGTCTATAATTGAGATGCAAAATCCCCGTCTCGGTGTGTACATTGAGAATTTGGTTGTGGTGTTTTTGACATGAAATGTTCAATGCTGAGCTTTTCGTGACAGGGATGATCGACATAAACGATTGTCAGAATCGACGTCACTTCGAGGGGCATCTAAAATTAGGTGGGTCCACCGCAATCTTCGGGGGGGCAGTGGGCCTGGAACCCGGCGCAGCAGCCGTCAGAGTGAGGAGCTGTTCTCGGCAGGCACGGGAGCTTCCCAAGCCCTCCCAACAACAAAGGTTGTCGCGGCGCAATTGGATGTTGGGTGTCTCGAAGAGCCACCTCGCCCGTCAATATTCTGCCCAACGCCACGATGCATTGATCCCCAAAGACATTTTTCTGGCTTCGATCTGAGAATGGAGAAGCTCGGCCTGCGGGCGGATGGTCAGTACAGAAGACGCAACACTTCCCCTCTTGATGCCTTCTCGATCCCTTTTTTTTTCCATACGGCTTTCCGAACTACCTGAGGTACCCTCACATGGCTGACATGCGCGTCCCCCACAGATCCGCGGTGGTCGTCGATACCGACCGAACTGCTCCTCGCGGAGCTTTCGAGGCGCGATGACGGACAGGAACGACCAGCATGCGGCTCCGGGAAGAAGGGATCCTATGACACGGGCATCCACGTGTTCGCCCTGTTCTTGATCCTCACCTTGAGCACTTTGGGTAGGTCGCATGGCTCAGATCCGGTCCTTTTCTTTGGCTTGCAGCGCTGACCAAGACCTACGATAGCATGCGGGTTCCCTCTCTTCTCCCAGCGCCTGGCGAAAGGCAGCAAACGCCAACGAAACATCATCTTCATCTGCCAGCACTTCGGCACAGGCGTCTTGATGGCCACCGCCTTTGTTCATCTCCTCCCCACCGCATTCATCTCGTTGACCGACCCATGCCTTCCACACGTGTTCAGCAAGGGATACAGGCCACTCGCGGGGTTGATTGCTATGGTGTCGGCATTCGTGGTGGTGGCGCTGGAGTCGTATCTCACGACCCGCGGCGCAGGCCATTCGCACTCACACCACGCCTGGGAGGACGAGGACAGCGAAGACGGCGAGAACGCCGCAATGGGTGATACGCATGCTGGGAGTTCGACGAGTCGGCACGCGCGGCGTGATCGACCAGCAAGCATTGCCCTCGAAGACTTGGAGGCGACAGAGGGCCTGGTTTCAGGGGCATCCCCTCTCCCCGGCTCGACACCTACCATGCCACCATCCAGGGAGACTCTGCTCAAGCCCCAAAGGGACAGCACACAAGAAGAGGACGAGAGAGAGTCGCTGGACCTCGAGCTCAGCTTCGAGGAGCTGCAGCCAGCTGCAAGCCAGCACAAGCCCGAGTCTAATAGGCTACCGCCGCTCCAACACATTCCCAACCCAGAGGAGCAGAAACGCATGATGCTACAGTGCATCCTCTTGGAGGCTGGCATCTTGTTCCACAGTGTCTTCATTGGGATGGCGTTGTCGGTGGCGACCGGTCCGACCTTTGCCGTCTTTCTCATTGCTATCTCCTTCCATCGTATGGTTTACCATTTCTTTACCATTTCTGGTTTCGGCCACGTACTGACTGATGAATTCTCGTAGAATCCTTCGAGGGGTTGGCTTTAGGGACGCGCATCGCCGCCTTGCATTTCCCCCGCTCCTCGCCGCGCCCCTGGCTAATGGTCCTCGCCTTTGGTGCGACCACGCCCATCGGCCAGGCCATTGGCCTGTTTGTGCACCGGTTCTATGACCCCATGAGCCACACGGGGTTACTCATGGTGGGAATCATGAATGCCATTTCCAGCGGACTGCTGTTGTTCGCTGGGATGGTGCAGCTGTTGGCTGAGGATTTCTTGACCGAGAAGAGCTACAAGACGCTGAAGGGGCGCAGGAGAGTGCATGCGTTCCTGGCGGTGATAGGCGGGGCAGGGCTAATGGCCGGCGTTGGGGCTTTTGCGTGAGTGACTGTCTGTCTGTCTCGGCTAGAGAGCCGAGGCCAAGTTTGTATATATAGTTGCGTATGCATTGGGATAGATGCGGGCCTGCAGGTGGCGTTAAGGTTTGTTTCCTGGCCTATCTCTTTTTTTGCTTGGCATACTCCTCGATTTCATACGCAGCTACAAGCTCACAGCCCAGCGACGGAGCCCTGGGCTTCCTTCCCCTCGCGAGTTTCTCTCCCCACCGCCACGGAATTTCTTGCTCCTGTTCACTTCGCATTCCTCACATAGGCATCAAACGTCGCCTTCGGCACCTTCGCCTGGTCCAATGGCAGGGAAAACATGCCCACGTTGTTATGCACCGAGAAGCTGCTCCCGCTGTTCCCGGGCTGGGACACGGCCGTCCGGCTCAGCGCCCACGCGAACGTATGCGCCCCCGACGCGCTCACCGCCCCACCGTTCCATCTGCTGCAGCCCGAGCACACCGTCTCGACCGTCCAATGCGTGCTGTTGCGTGATGCCGAGACGGTGCGGTACGTTGCTGAGGAGTACATCGAGGGGAGGGTCCGGCCGCTGTAAAAAAAATTTTATCAGAACCCAGGTCAACGACTAATAAAGAAAGCAAGGAATAAACGTACTTGGACCACCGCGAAGAAACGGTCGCCCCGTTCCCATTGGGCCACATCACGGTCAACGGGTTGAGCGTCATGCCGCCGCCCCAGGCAAACCCAACCCAGCCAAGGTTCACGGGCGCGATGATCTGCAGGAGCGTGTCGAACTGCGAGTTAGTGGACGCGCTGTCCGGGATCGCGACGCGGAACACGGGGATCGAGGACGTCCATGTGTATTGCATATAGCAGATGGACGTTGTCGGATTGCAGTATCGGCTCGTTTGTTGACGCTTGTCAAGGGTCGGTGAGGCATGGCCCCCCTGGCTGCTTGACAGCAGCAGCAGGAGGACAAAAGAGAGAATCTCGGAGAAGGTATGCATCATACTTGTCACAAAGAAAGGTTTCTTTCTTGGTCGGGGGGAAAAAGCTTCTGGAAGGCCAAGATGGAAGGGTGTAATATGATCCAGACGGGAAGTATTATACACTATGTGATCGACCAAGGGGCGAGCCCCGGACGCCGGGTTCCCGAATAGGGACGGCACAGGATCGGCATCTGTGCTATATGATCATCATCCCCTGTAAATCAGACGCCATTCTGGATAAAATGGCACGGGCATACCAATACCGCCCTGACCTGGGGTTCTGTCCCGGATAGATGTGGCACGTGTCGCTGACTTTGTAAACAGCCATATATCCCCGCCATAGGAGTATAGGCTGAAGGACGGATGGTCCGGGGATGGACTGAATGCGACATCACCACGTCTTACCATACTCTAGCAGAGACGTCTGATTGAGTCTGTTCTGGAGGTGGTGCAGACGATAAAGCGGCAAGGGCGATGCGCAAAGGGCTCATCGATATTATTAGTCCCAAGTACTTATAGGATAGATGCCACCATGGAGCATCTCGTCCGAAATTAGTATAGTAGGGAGTCAGCGCGGCCGTAACATCCAGGCAATTAGTAATTACGGCTTCGAGAGAGGCCGACTGACAAGTCGATGCGTTGCGAAGGTCATGAGCTTCGATCAACGTCCAGACCTCCATATGCACCGGCCAAGAGACATAGCGCCGTGAGGTTCTGCCGCGATGGATGGATGGGATGGCTCTCAGACGGAAGCGCACGTTGAAAGAATTTGTGAAACATGCATGCGCTCTATGGAGATTACTGATGCCGCACAATCGCCGTTTTTCAGAAAGTACCTTATTCCGCTAATACAGCTTGCTAACACTACTGGTTGCGGTGCGAAAGAGAAACTCGCAAAGCGCGCAAGCTTGTCACGGACACCAGCCCGGTTTTATCCCTTCATTTGGCCGGCAGGCATCATACTATATAATTTTCCCAGGGTAAGAAACTAAAGATCAAATTTGTTAGACTGGAGTATGCCATGCTTTCAGTCACACTTCCGATGTGATAAATACGATGTGTCATTGATCTATGGTTGGTTGCGTTGTCGACAACCAGTCTAATTCTAATCAGCTTGTAAGCGGCATGGCGAAAGCAGACAGCCGTCAGATGATGTGTATGGTCTTGTTGACTTCCTCTCTACCTCCTTGAAAAATAGGATATTTGTCCCCCTTCCAATAATGCTATTAGGCATATCCCGCTCTCCGAAACACACACTCTCTGTCAGCCTTGACCGTATCTTGAGCCATGACGAACATCAACACACCCGTCTTTGACATTCGACGCCCGGTCCCTGTCATGAGAAGCAGCCCCCAGTTCTCGTGTGACGTGACCATGAGGAAGTCGGGCGACCACCGGCCGGAGACGCCCCGGGCCTGCCTGATGTGTTGGAAACATTTGACGCCTGAGTTCTCCCTTCACTCCATCTTCCTCACACGCCCTTTTAACAGGAAGGGCGCCGTGCGAGAATTGGCCGTTGGGGATCACCGAAACCGTGATCTCTTCTACCTGGAACTGCTTCGTCAGGCTGGACCTCACATCCACATGGACAAGCCAAGTATGTTTTCTTGTCTCCCTCGGTGCAGATTGGGGCCTTCAAGCCGCACGTCCGAAGCCGCGCCGAACGGCCAGTGATATCAATACCAAGGTCACACCGCACAAGCTATGCGCTATGTGCTCGGGGGCCGTTTCTAAATCTCATCTTCTGAACAATCGCGCGCAGGAAATCAAAATGACTTCAAATCCATGGGGGTGCACAGAAAGGTGGGAGCAATTTGCTCACTGCTCGACTTTGAAAGCCCTGAAATCCTCAGCTAGAGATGGATGCCACTTGTGCAATCTCCTCTGCGCCATTGTCAACGATAAGTCTATTGACGAGGTCATCGAGGATGGGCAAAAAGCGGACAAAGATGATCTCCCCAATCCGATGCAAGGCTATGGCCCATCTCCCATATCCGCTCTCAACACAGCACCTGGGTTCGTCGGGAGAGAAAAGCGCTACAGCAGCGGAGGATGCAACAGCTGAGCCAGATCAAAGAGGACCAACCGCCCAAGATGCATGGTGTCGGGTCGTTTTGCAACTCGGATGGAGTTGTAATGAATGGGATGAGAGAATCGAGTAGTCTTGCATCTCGATCAACCTCGAGCTTGATTGGCATCTACACTGTCGGATGGAAACCAACGGCCGAAAAGCCTTGTCTGTTTATTATCGCACCGAATACGTCCGGTCGCATGTTGAAAAGGCAGAGTGGGAAGCAAACCGAGATGATCCTAGTGATGTGGTTCCGTCAGATGGAAGCGTCGTTTAGTTTGGCAAAGCAGTGGTTGGCCAGATGCAAGAACGAACATGCTATAATTATGTCGAAAGGCCCGTCCGTTCAGTCGACAAGTCCCCCACCCGACTTTTAGATTTGGGCTCCAGCAAAGACCAGACAAATTTGGCTGTGTGAAGGACTAGGGAGGAAGGAGTTAGATGGAACTGGGAGAAGGACCGGAGATATCGCCGGCCCAAGGAGATCTTCTAGACCCTCTGCGACTTTCAACAGCCATCTGAGAGCCAAGCATTTTGCCTTGCCGACAAGGGCGTGGAAGCCTTCTACCAAGTCTGGAGCGAGCTCGTTGTTGACTACTCAAATACGGCACCAACTCAGCGTAGTGACAAGCTCGTTGCACTACACGGCATTATAAGCATGATTGCCGAATCGACGAGCCTACGCCATGCGGCAGGAATGTGGCTCGATTACCTCCATGTCGATCTGGCGTGGAGCACATGGAATCAGGCTGAGAAACGGCCCGAGTTGTATGACACTTCCAAGTACCGCGCTCCCAGCTAGAGCTAGGCGTTTGGTGCTACATAGTTAAGCGGCGATGGTAGTGCAGGCGCTCAGCCGTTGCCTCAATCTTGTCGCGTGTGGCGAGAGCAGAAACGAGGACCGCCGATGCCCCTATCATCCCGGAATGGATGTGGTCAGAACTGTCAAGAGAGTTCAAGAGAGCAAACGGACTTTCTGTATACCAACATGTAAGAACATGCACAAATTCAGGTTCCTTGTTCCAGAGTTCCCAAGCATCCACACACACCGTGGACCTGGACCACATCTTATACATAGTAAAAAGAAGAAATTTTGACGCCACTCAAATCTAGATCAATCGTTAGAAAAGAGCAATCTTGGAGGCGGATAACCTGTTGGGGAGCTTTCTATTACCCTTGCAGGCTGATCACCAACCAGTGACCGAATTGTGAGTACAGGATATTAAGTATAGACTTATCTCACCTCGTGCTGACATTCCGACAGAGTAAAAGGCTGAACATTTGCTGTTGATCATTTGGGGGAACCCTCAGTCCTTCACATGCCCGAGCTGTTCATTTCAAAATAAAATAAATCAAACTTGATTCGCGGTCACTAAAACTAGCCCTTTCCGCGCGTTGCGCTGCGGGGAACACCACCTGCAATGGTATGGACGCACGCACATATTGTGTAATCCGTACATACATACTGTATATACCGTACTGTACGGGACCGGCCATCGCCCTGGTCCGCTGGCTTCCCCCCACGCTACACGTCCGTGCTGCACGCGCTTCGGTGCGTGTTGTGCCGGAACCCCCAAACACGGTAACCTACGAACCCCGCACCTCCGACCAAACATATGAACAAGGCATCTTTTTGAATGGGCAAGGCGCCTCAGGTAAGGGGACCTGCCCATCTGGCTGTAGGTTCCACTGTTTAGATACCCAACTCCAAAATTCGTAACTACAGTACGAACAAGTCGAGGCCGCATCCGCCATGAGTTCATTCTCCCAGTCCAGCGCCGTAGCAGCGTGCTCGGCTTTGTCCCAGAATGCTCAATCGACGGCGGCCAAGATGCAACTCGAGGTTTCCAAAATCGAGGGCGACCTGCAGACACAACTGTCCACTCTCTCGCCACGGCTCCAACAATTTGCGCATCATGCCGAACAACTCGGCCACTGTATTAGCGATGCCTCGGTCGTGCATCAACAGTTGGGCGACGCGCTCAAATCGAGTCTGGCCGAGTGCCAGCATGGTTTGAGCACGGTTGCCGATAGGTTGGACACGGCGTTATCACGGTCGGGGCCCGGTCAGGAGCGATGCCGAGATGCCATCGCCTGTTGCGAGAGGTTCCTGGCTGCGTACTCGACTCTGTTCATCCTGGGCACCCAGCTACTGATCATGTGAGTATTCTGCTTGGAACTTAGCTCCACTTGTTTTCCTTGCTGAGACACAGAAAGGGAAACGGAGCAAGAACAACAGTCTACGCTGGCAAACCCGGGTGCGGAGAACATTGTGCATGCTGCTCGCATCGCGGGTCTCTCTCTCGGATACGGGATTAAAAACTAACTCAGAGTGGCCCAAGCCGATTTTCCAGGCTGTTCTTCCGTTCTATAACGGCTGTTTTTCAGTCCAGGCTTGGTGTTCGTTGCGTTCGCTTTAGAACAATAGGATTAGGGAGGGATAATTTATTGAGAGTATTGAGCGTATTATGCAGCAAATACCCAAAATCAGGATACCCTTTAATTAGGTAGCGCCAGACATCTGATCAATAGAGCCCACACAACACCATTTCATCCGCTTTGAGCTTACTTCTGAGGGCACAACAGCCCCAAAATCAAACACATCGTTAATCTTCACGGTGCAGGCACCCAGTTACTCCTTTCCCTCAATTTTCTCTTTGCCATCCATCATTTTAGTTTAAAGTGCAGTCGGTTTCTAGACTATTGCGGAGCCCAGAATGAACCCAGGGGTGGGTGCTATGTAAATGGTTTCGTTGATCAAACGTAGGGCCAGTTATTCTAAGATGGACGGCTGAGGAACCGTCCGTCGGGCGCCGTTGCTTGTTACCACGCACGATCTAGGCTGGGGACAAAACTTGGGTCAGACTGCTCCGTCCTAGGATCGTGTGTTATTCATCATAGGGTAGAAATGAGGGTTTAAAGCGGTATATCAAAATGAGCTGATGTGATCGACGCCGACGACAAGACCCAGCCCCGTGACCCCGCCGAAATTTCTCAGAGAAACAGATACCCCAAGTCATCGCTGCTGTAATTCAAACTCCTAGCCCAGGCCGCCCGAAACCGCAATCAAATGAGCCCAGCCCTCGCTGCCTCGTTGCCGCCATCCTGGAGGACGCTCTCGACTTTCTGCTTCCCCCTGCCGATACCGCCCTCGCCGACGCCCATCCTCCGCGCTACATACTTCTGAGCGACAACGCCCACCGAGAGGCCCAACGCCTCCTCAACCCACTCAGCAACCCACTCACGTGGATCAACGCCACCGCTCTCAATAATCTCCCGGATCTCCTCGGGCACCCGCCCAAACTCGGCCTCAAAGTCCTCGTCCCCGCTAACCGGCGTCAGCGGCGTGGCAGGGGCATCCAGCCAGCGGATCCACCTCGCCGGCACACGCTGGCTGACTGTGGCGTACTGGATCTCGTGGACGGGATCCAGGATGAACACGGCAAAGCACACCTCCGCATCGTCGTCCTCCTCGGCGACAACCGACGCCTCCTTCTCCTGCTCCTCTGCCGCCGACCCGGCAAACAACGTCTTCTCGGCCCGCACATTGATCGCCTGCACCGAAAGGAAGATATCCGAACTGCGCACGGGATTCGACTCGCTCACGGGCTCCACAGCCCGCAGCTTCGCCTGCTCGACCCCGCCGTGTGCGGAGAAATAGTCCGCCGCGTAGCCCTCGGCGTTCGCCCGGCACAGCTTCGTGCCTTCTACCAGCCCCTGCACCACGCCCATGTCGCGCGGCAGGTCGGTCTGCCGCCACCAAGGGCCGTCGCGCCATCCGGCGGTGGACTGCTGGCCGCTGAAGAGCGAGGCCGGGCCCGACTTTTCGGCCGTTGGGCTGCGCAGCGTGGATTCCTGCCCGCGCTGGATCACCATCAGGTCGCCGCCCTCGACTTGGGCCATCACGCGGTTGAAGACGCCGTAGATGAGTGGATCGAGGGAGGGGTAGCCGACGAGGTCGTGCGTGATGTGGATCATGAGCCGCTCGTGGGACGAGATGGGCGGGGCGAGGGTGTGCAGGATGTTGGTGAACGTCGGTAGGGCGCGATGTCGGAGTTCGTCGCCTGGGAAGGTAAATCAGGGTTAGCTCCTCGTCCGATTAGATAATGAGAGAAAACGGGGGTGAGGGGGAGGGGAGAGAATGCAGGAGGAAGAGACGAACCAAAACCCCTCAGTGCTCCCACGTTGCCGCGGACCTGCTCCGCCCACTTCTTTGCCTCCTCATTTTGTTGAATCTGGCTGACAGCAGCCTCGGCCTGCTTCATGGCGGCTGTCGCCGTGGACAAGAGCCCTCCCCACCAGCCGCCGCCGCCGCCGCTTGCCGCTTGTGTCTGCTGAGCAGGCGTCTTCTTCTCGCTTTCGTGGTGCTCGGAGCTCGTTGCGCTCGGGGTAACACTGGTATGGCGGGAGCTAGTGCTATCGGCCGACTTGCGGGCGGTGTCAAGGGCGGGCGGAGGCGTGTTTGCGGAAGTACGCTTTGCGGGGGACGGCTTGGGTGCAACATCTCGAACGCGGGGGGTGTGCGGGCGCGAGGGTGCCTTCTCGCCCAGTTGGTCCTCGAGTTCGGCGAGGATGTCCTGTTCGGCGGCATCGGTCTTGGTTTTCGCGGTTGTTGGCTTGGCCTTGGTTGTCTTCTTGACGGCCGTGTCGCCGCCGATGCCCTCGAGGCCCTCGAACAAGTCACCGAGCTCATCGTCGGTTGCGGCCGCCTTAGATCTCTTGCTGGCCATTTTGCAGGCGCGTGAGGAAGTACGTGCGACAAAACAATATCACGGGACAGCGCAATCAGATTGAAGAGAACGCGATGCAGCGGTGGTGTGTGGAACAAACGAATAACGTTAGAGCCGTTGCCTACGAGTTGATGTGGGGACGGACGGGCTCCTTGTGTTGCGTCACGGGCCTGAGCCGGGGCGCTGGGTTGGGGTTATGCGAGTCTGGTCTCAGGGAATCCGCCTTTCGCGCTGTGTCTGCTCATTGGCTTATTACCAAGGGTGAACAGCAACCAAGACGATACAACCTCGACTCAGTCAGGTCAGGCTGGCCAGCTGGTGGCCAGCTGTGATGGTGGGGCTGAGCGGATAAGCCGGCTGTCGGCATGGGATTGGGCCTGGCTTATTCGGGAACCTCCAGAAATTGACGTGAGAAGAAATCTAACACGCCAAAAGAGGCACCACACGGCGCACGCTTCGCCTGATATTCACGCCCCCGGCATTGCTATTGTGGCCATCAGACAATAGATGGAGCAGATACCAATGCTCCATTCATCTCCCCTCTAATCGCTTTTATTTTTTTCCCCCCGTTTCATCATCCTCTGCAGCGCCTTCTTTCCGCTCCCTGCAACACGCAAATAAGCGACCAACCTGGCATTGGCAACGGGCTGACCCCCGACACGTTGGTAGCCCGCTTTAGTGCGATCTCTTTTTTCGCCTCAGCCATCCTGAGCCTCTCTTACACCCGCTCTTCCATAACACCCACATCAGTCTCACAACACGATTTCATCTCCACACGCGGACCTGCATGCAGCAGCATCCAGCGGACCCCCGTGGAGCCAGCCCTGCTGGTGAGCAAATTGAATTACAGTCACGCCTCATGGACCGCGGCCGCAGCGTTTCTCGCGGGCGCGGCGCAAAGAAGCGAGCCACTCTTCCATCTCATTCACTCCAGAGCCACCCTTTTTCAGACTCAGCCAAACCGAGCACTCCAGAGCCATCCGTGGTCCCTGCAGCCCAGAGGATGTCATATACCGCGCCCCAGCGCGGCGGCAAAGCTCGGCAAGCGGGCAACATGGCAACAACACCCCATCGCGCCTCGTCTCCCGCGGCTGATCAAGCACTGCGTGTGGCTGCTCGGACTGAAAGGCCAGCCCGCAGCTCTACATTCCACTCGTCATCGTTCGGCTTCGAGTCCCCCTCTGCATTGAATACCATCATGGCGGCCGCCGGCGCTCGCAAGAGGTCAAGAACCTTTGAAACGTCATATGACGGCGCCGCCGATGACGAAGGCCATTCAAAGGGAGGCCATTCTCTGAGGAAGCGGGCACGCATCGACTACACGCAGGAGATGATTGAGGACGAGTCCGGTCTGCCAACAGCGAGGAGCGACTTGGTGGTCAAACCCGCATCCACTCCCAGCGCACGTGGCCGCAAGAGGAAAGGCGGCCATGACGACTCTGGCGAGGATTCAGAGGACTTCACTTCCCATGCTAAGCGCCACCGCATTGACAAGTCTCCCGGGCCGACCCGCGCAGCGATGTCCCGTCGCCGCAACCCGTCCAAGAAATTGTCTACAGATGTCAGCA
Organism: Chaetomiaceae sp. B2702; assembly: GCA_023628455.1. NCBI lineage: Eukaryota > Fungi > Ascomycota > Sordariomycetes > Sordariales > Chaetomiaceae > Chaetomiaceae sp. B2702. The sequence continues at coordinate 294,090 of JAMAKP010000008.1, read as the reverse complement.
CCTACATCGACCAGCCGTCAGACAATGACGTCCAGGATACGATTCTTGTCAGTGTGCCAACGGGTCTGGAAGCACAGTCTGAAGAGGAGTCGGAGTACTCGTCTTTCGCGAACGCCGAATCGCGCCCGTCGTCCTCAGGCCGGAGCGAGGACGACGCAGCTAGGCCCGCCGTGCAGATGCCGCTAGGAGGACTTGCATCACAATCACCCATCACGAACATGAAGCCCGCGTCACAATCACCCAGCACGGGCATACAGCCCGCACCACAATCACCCAGCACGGACATACAGCCCGCACCACAATCACCCATCACGGACATTGCAATGTCAGAAAATCATAAGAAGGCGCTTCACCCGACCACTGTTGCCCTCCAACCACGCGTCTTACCTGCAAACTTCTCACTCACCCAAAGTGCCGAAGTCGAGCAACCTAAGACGCCATTCGAAATGGAGACAGCGAGGACAGACATCACCGCGTCTACAGTCGTTCAAACCCCAGAAACAATTACTCCTCACGACGATCATATTGAAATGCAAACCACCGAGGTTGGCGCCGCCGAACAGATCCCTCCACACCTTGAGGGTGTGGTATCACAGCAAACAATGGCGACAGATTCGCTGATAGCTACTACTCCGACATCCGAATCAAAGGAGACCGACGACTCCAAAGCGCCCTTAGCAGCCCAAAATGCGACACCTAGGCCCTCCAGTTCCCGTACCTCATCACGCCAGGAACTAAAGCACACAGGACCTACAAGGATCAAATCGCTGGAGCGCGTTTACAAGTCAGAGACTCCTTTTGCATCTCATTTGAAACTCACCCCGTATGAGGACGAGGACATTGCTCTTCCAGGTCCCCACACTGAGCTGGTATACCCAACTCAGACTCTGAAAGAGGAATCGGCGCCCATCCAGGCATTGACACCCGCCCCAACGCCACTTGAGAGAAAACCTACCGAGTTCGGATGGGCCGCAGATCGACCCCTGAGATCCCGCGAATTTTTTGCCCTGTACACCAAGGAAAAAAAGAGACGACAAGGAAAGGGTGAGCCACCGTTATCCATGCCGGAATTCCACAATGAATGCCTCCGGCGATACAAGTCCACCCAGGGCCATGACCCAATTCCAACGACCCCATCATCGACTACACCTCTCACAACCAGCTCCACCGTTGTGCCCGAGAGGCCGATACTCCCCGCCATCACATCAGGCAAGGAAGTCTCCCCCCAAGGCTCGCAGCTCGCCGATTCTCGGCTCCCCACAGCTGCTCCTTCTCCCGCTCCCATCGAGGAATCCGCGGCCCAGGAAGACGGAGTCGATGACGAACAAGATGCCGACAAGACGGCTCAAGATCAAACCCAGCCGACCAGCCCGGGCGCGCCTGTGGAGGTGACACGGAATCCGAATAGGCAATACGCATTCCCCAAGCTCCGCGACCCCAGCGAGTTCACCGACGCGTTTCAGGGTTGGCAAGAATTTTCGCCCGAGCGCCTCTTCAAAACGACGGCTGCGGCGGTGGAGACGATGCATGCCTACCAGCAGGAGTACAACGAAATGAAGAAATGGCTGGACGACGAGGATAACTCGAAACGGCGCCAGGCCTACGACAAGACGGTCGTCAACTGGGAGAACCGTCAAAAGGCCGACGAGCCCCTGCTCCCTCGCCGCCATTTCGACGATCCGGTCAAAGGTCCTGCTCCGTTTGAAGTACGCGGCCCTCGCGCCCCTAAGCCCTACATCGACGACCCCATCCTTGAGCACGAGAAGGAGGAGGACCGCATCATGGCGCAAGCACACGGGTTCAGACTCAACACCCACCCCACCCAAGTTGGTCGGCAAAATCCGGAAGAGCAGCGTTGGGAGATGTCCGAGAATCGACTCCGAAAGAGGACGGAGAAAGGCGCAGAACTCGCCGAGGAGAACGTTGTCGAAGGAAAGCGCGTTAGGAAGCCGCGCCATGTCTCGGACCAGAGCAAAGATGTGAGCCGGGCTGCCACACCCACGGCCACTGCTGCGTTCGGCCCTGGTCGGCGCCAGAGACGGAAGCCTGCTGCCGCCGCCACAAACGACGACGAGTTCGAGAATCCGGACCCACTTCATTTCACCGAGAGCTTTTCGGAATCACCTCGCAAAGCGCGCACAGCACGCACACGCGGGATGATGCTACCGGGTGACAGGGGCCAGATCATGCCCGTCGCCGAAGCAGACAACAATCGGACAGAAGACGATGAGGTGGGCGAGGAGGAACCCAAAGTCTCGCGCAGGCGCGGCCGCGGTGGTCCCATTCTCCCGGAGCCGCCAACATCAGCCGCCACGGGGTCCAGCGGCGAGGTCGGCAAACCCAAGCGTCGCGGCGGTGGTAAAGGCCCGCAGTTGGGCCACCAGGTCGGAGGGGGGATCGCGAGCTCCTCGTTCTACAGCAATGTGTCCGCGCAACCCGAGTCGAGGCCGTCGACGTCGTCGTCCGAAAACACGGCGCACACAGCGGAGACGACGGAGTCGGCCTACTCGCTCCGGGAAAAGCGCAAGCGGAACTTTGCGCTCGAGAACGACCCGGAGCTCGAGGCCCGCCCGACGAGACGACGCCGGGGTGGTGCAGCCGCGCAAGACCAGGAGGCTGCGGAGCCGAAGAAGCGAGGACCAAGGAAAAAGGAGCCGGTCGCCCAGCCTCCGCCACCACCGCCGCCAGCCGTCCCGTCGCCAGTCGCGCGCCCGACGACCCCGCCGCCACTACAACAGCCGGCGGCCACGAATTATTACCACAACTTCGTGGCTGTCCCAGTGCCGGTGGACGTCGGCGCCCAACCAACGCCGACGCAGGCGGGGCCGCTCCTGCACACCTTCGCTGCGGCACCTGCCTTCCCTCCTGGAGCGCCCCCTCCGCCTCCGCCCCCGCCGGCGGTGAAGAAGCCGATGACAAAAATCAAGATCACCAACAACGGGGCTTCTTCACAGGGACTCTCACGAGCCTCAACGCCGGCCAACGGGTCGTCAAGCTCTAAATCTGGTGGGAAACGCTCACGCGGAAAAAAGGCCAACGCGTCGAGTGAACCCCAGACAGGGGCTATGGCGAATGGGGACGGAGACCTGGACAAGCCATATGCCGAGATGACCAAGTCGGAGAAGATGAGCTTCTCGATGCGGAGTAAGTACAACTATGCGTCTGTCTGGTTGATGTGACCCGCCGGCTAACATGATGCAGGACGATGGGCATCAGGCGAGATGCAAGGGGCTGTCGAGAAACGGCGCACCACCCTGGCCATCAAAAAGGCTGAGAAAGCAGCAGGTGGGAACACGGTTTCGGACGGCGCGGATGCGAATGCCATGGGCCAGATGACAGATTCGGGTTCTGCTGGGCCATCCGGACCGACTACCCCGGCATCGATGCATGGTCAGCCTGGTTCTGGGTTGCTGGCTTTCCCCCAGGCCCCCCCGATGCTGTTGCAACCTCCTCAGCATCACCAGGGGTTTCTTCAGCAACCGCCATCATACCCTTACGCCATGCCTCCGGGGCCGCCAGGGCCGATGTCTTAGGGTCAGGGGACGAGATTGTGCGGTTGGCCTTGCTAAGGGACAGGTTAGGCTCTTGCATTTTAGGGGAGTTTCAGCGTTGCGCGCCAGTGAGGTGTCGGAAAACAAATGGGTTCTTTCTTTTTTGACTTTTCTTTTTTTTTTTCCTTTTCTGGCTCTTTCTACCATCAGCGTTCAGCCTTCCGAGTCAAGTTCACGGCATGGTTGGTTCTCTTTGTCTGCCACGATAGCATGGATACTCTGAGCATTTGGACGGGGCATATCTGCTGCATTGCATGGCGCTCAACGGTGCATGGCTGGATCATGGACATTGGGAATACGAGTCAGGGGATTTCTTTTTTTACCTTGCATTTACGAATGTGTACATAATACTTGGTATTGCTGCCGATATAACGAAGAGCAGGAAAATACATACAGCGATGGTCTTTCGAAGTCTTGGTCCGAGGCCTAATTAGGTGCAGCGGTTGCTCTCAGCGGCGAACACACGTGCCATCAGCGAGCATTCTCATCGCCGGCGTCGCGCTTACGATGAGCCGTTTGAAGACCTCCTTACAGAGAATAAACCTGTGCCCATACCTCAGCGCACTGAGCGTCGGCGCAAGTTCATACGGCGAGGGCACGCCAGCCGCAACGTTTTCCTCGATCCTGAACTTCCTCCAGAATTCCTTAAACTCCTTTTCACCGGTGCCACCGCCGCTTTGGCAACCATCCTGTATCTTTCCCTCCCCAACAAACCTGAGCAAAGCCTGTACATGCTCCTTGCGCAGCTTTCCCCCGCCAGCATGCATAAGCACCACCCCGTCGCCGGACCGCAGCAACGCCTTCCTCTCGACAGCCTCAGTCGCATCATCCAGCGCATAAACCACGTCCAACCACGGGGGGATAATGCTCCCCTTTCCCCCCTTCTCCCCATTCCCTTGTCCACCACCATCGCCATCACCATCCCCAGAAGCGACAATAACAGACGGAATAGATGAACCATCAACACTCTGGTCGGGATACAACCCGTCATACAACCAGTCCAGCTCGGCCCCGTGGTTCAGAACCACCCGCACCACCCACGCCAGCCCCAGCGCCGCGCACACCGCCGACACGCCCTGGTAGGCGGCTCCCCTCACCGGTGGCGGGACCTCCCTGCTCACGCGGACCTCTTCAAGCGCCGCCTTGATTTGCAGCGCCTTGGCCACGGGTGTTTGGAGCTCGTTCAGCTTGACGGCGGGCAGCGTGGGGAAGGGGAACCGCGAGCGGTCGGCTGTGCTGCTGCTGCTGTTTTTGATCTTGTTGTTGTTGTTGTTCCTGTCGCGCCACCACCGCGGGGTGGGTGATGGCACAGAGCTGGAAAGAGGGCCCGGGACGGCGGCGTTGCGCAGGTTGAGCGCGAAGAAGTCGATGGCGTGCTGCACGTCGCGCGGGCCGACGTGGCTGAGGGTGAATTTCCTGGCGCGGGCGCGGGTGTGGGCGATGTCGAGCGCGATGATGGCGACGGGGCCCGTCCAGAACCAGGACTGGCCTGGCGGGAGGCCGGTGCAGGATAGGATGGAGCGGTTGATCCAGTCCGGGGCGAGGTTGGTGGTGGGTGGAGGCGTCCATTCGAGCACGAAGAGGCCGTGGCCGAGGCGGTGTTTGGACGCGGCGATGGCGCGGCATTCGTTGATGCAGCCTATGCGGCCTAGCTTGTTGGGGGTGGTGGAGGGGGTGAAGATGGAGTTGGCAAAGGTGTAGGCTTCGGGGTGCGGGATTCTCAGGCGCGGACTGCCCTCTCCTCCGGGACTTTTTTGGGTCAAGTCGGCCCAGGCAAGGACGGGAGCGGTGCTCTTGGCTGGAAAGATGAGCATGCGGCCGGCGGTTTTGGATGGGGGTTCTGCGAACCTGGCCCACTGGGTGCAGATGAGGGAGTGGTGGGCTTGGTTGTCGGCTTGACACTCGTCGGAGCAGTAGTAGGTGACTCTGCAGGTTTTGCACGAGATGGCGCCGTCGGTCGGACGCCCGTAGAAGAGGCCCGCCCGGCGATTGCACATGACGCACCTCGAGTGGATTCGACAGTCGCTTTCGCAGATATCCCGGAGGTGTGGGTGGTCGAGTTTCTCGTAGTTTTCGAAGCAGCTCATTGGGATTGTGACGCCACCGCCCTCGGGTGGTTTCTTATTCTCTTCGGCAGTGGTCTGCGTGGCCTGCTCCTGGGATTGCGTCTTTTCGGCTTTGATTGGCGGCATTTGGATGAGCATTCTGATGTTGACTGGAGGCTGATACTCAGCTGAAATACATACATACAGAGGAGACTCTAATCAGTTCAGCCAGTTGTGCGATGCGATGTTGACCGCTAAGGCCAGAAGAAAGACGTCCAAGGTTACGTATTAAACTATATATGCCATTCCGAAACTTAACCACTCTTTGCGCTGTTGTTTTTTGGGCTCACCCCCATTGTTCCATTGTTCAGAGCTTGCAGTCCCTTGGGCTGTGCGAAAGGAAGACTTCTTTATTTACTATACACCTGGCATGTCTCAAGGACAGGGGAGTCTAACACAACCCAAACGGCAATGAAACCCATGGACTCAATCAATGTCAACTCTCTGCGAGATATTTCTGGAACCAAAGCGGTGGTGCATAGTGCATACGGAGGTTATGAGGACCCCTTGGCCACCGGCTGATTCTTTGATGAGAGAATGAAAGATTCAACGGCCACTATCACATCTCTTGACATTGTTCTCAATGACACATGAATACCAATCATATTCGGCTTCTCTCACTGGGCAGACAATTCGGGCATCGTCTGTCGCCCGAAACTCGACAGACAATCTCCAGTCCATCGACTCCATGGTCTCTCCCTCGTCCAACAACGACACGCCAGGATGATGACCAGGTAGGCCACGTCAAGAATGAACTCACGCGATCATGCCAACAAGCAGCAATTCTTGGACCACCGGCTCCATTTCCGGCGGCGGGTCCTCGGTGCCTGACCGCACCCGACCACGCGCAAAGGGGTTCGAATTCAGGAACCTTGGCTATCGTCGCTGATTGGACCACCTGGTGGACTTCGAGTCGCTCCAACGAAGTGCAGGCATGGAAGCGCAAGCGAATATGGCATGTGGCTGGATTCTTAATGATTCTTGATAATAATAATAATAAAGGCCCCGTCTCATGCACTTTTGAGTTTCCATATTCCTCCTGCCTACTCCATCAAATCTCTTTCCAATACTGCACGTCCAAGTTGATCATCGCTGCATCAAGAACATATCTCCAACAATGAGGTTACTCAATGTTTCCACCCGCGAGGTGCAGGAGTTTCACGGAACCGAGATACCGCCGTACGCAATCTTGTCCCATACTTGGGGCTCCGAAGAAGTCACTCTGCATGAGATGGAGGGGATCGCAAGATACCGCCGGTCACAGCAGGAACCAGTCCCCCACATGGTGTCGCCATCTGCAGGCAGCCCCGACGCCATGAAGCTGATGTTGCTCTCCACCATGCTCATGGCCTTCCGCGGAGATAGATCTCGGTGTGGCCGGTCTTCAGCACGACCCGCCCTCACCAACGGCGGCGACAGCGACGATGACGAAAGGAATCAAGGGAGGATGGTGCCCTCCGCCTCGCCCCATCCTCTCGAACTCAAGGCCGGCTACGCCAAGATTGCCTATGCCTGCGGCCAGGCAGAGAAGGACGGATATCGCTACGTCTGGATAGACACGTGCTGCATCGACAGGAGAAGCGGCGCGGAGGTGTCTGAGGCCATCAACTCCATGTTTGGCTGGTACCAGCGGGCGGCCGTGTGCTATGCCTACCTCGAGGATGTGCACTTTGATGACTACACCGAGGGCTACCGGACGTGGAGAGATCATTTCAACGACAGCCGGTGGTTTACTCGGGGCTGGACGCTCCAAGAACTGCTCGCGCCGCGGAAGGTGGTGTTCTACGCCAAGGGCTGGAGGCTCCTGGGGACAAAGTCCTCTCTCGTCAAGAACATTCAGAAAACCACCGGCATCGACGAGCTGACCCTCCTCGACCCAAAGCTCATCCACAACGCCAGCGTCGCCCAGCGCATGTCCTGGGCTGCCAACCGAACAACAACCAAGCCCGAAGACGTGGCCTACTCCCTGCTGGGCATCTTCGGGGTGAACATGCCCATCATCTACGGCGAAGGCGAGAATGCGTTCCTCAGACTCCAGGAGGAAATCATCCGGCGGTCTGACGACCACTCCATCTTTGCCTGGGGCACGCTGGGTCACGACGACGGCGGCCCCGTCCCTCACCACCTGCCGCCTCACCACCACCTCGACCTCGACGAGTTCGAATTCGACGACATGGCCGGCACGACCGGCATCCTCGCCAAGTCCCCCCAAGACTTCGCCGGCATGGAGCACGTCGTCGCCTCGCCTGCCCCCGCAACCCAGCCCACATCCGACTACGCCCTGACCAACAAGGGCCTCCGCATCACCCTCAACCTGACCCAGACCACCACAGGGCCCCTCCCGACCGCCTCCCCGCAGACGCACTACCTAGCCATCCTCAACTGCCACCCGGAGCACGACCCGTCGACCCGCCTCGCCCTCCAGCTCGCCGCGACCGCGACCCCGAACCTCTTCCTCCGCGCGCGCACGCGCACCCCGACCCTGGTCTCCCCCTCCGACCAGGCCTCGTCCAAGCCCAGGCAAATCTACATCCCCAACAGCCCCGGGTGCGCCGCGCACTCCAAGCTCGCGGACGAGCTCATCTTCGTCCGCGCGCCGGATCTGGTCGCGCCGGGGTACGACGTGCTGGACATCCAGGCGACGCAGGCGCAGTGGAACCGGGAGTTTGGGAGCATCCGGCTGGGCGGGGTGGACTACGACGGCGGCGGCGGCGGCGGCGGGGCGGGGAGGAGGAGGAGGAGGGCGAGGCGGGGCGGGGTGCTGTACCAGCTGGCGGTTGTGACGTTTTGGAACCGGCACCTCAAGTGCGGGTTTGTGGTGCGGGTTCTGGTGGACGGGGTGTCTAAGGTGGTGTTTGTGGATCTGGTGCAGGGCTTGGTGCCGCCCGGGGAGGAGGACGGGGACGGCAAGGGGTTGGTTGCGCAGGCGAAGCGGGTGTGGGAGGCGCCCGGTACGGTGGAGGTGAGCGTGCCGGCTGGGTTAAAGGGCGATGCCGCGGCGAGGGGGGTGGTGAGGGTGGATGTGGTGAATCCGGTGGCGGTGGAGGGATGGGGCGAGGAGGAGGAGGAGGAGGACGAGGAGGAGGCCAGGCCGGGTGGGAAGGGGAGAGGCTGGACACTCAGGCTGGGGCATGAGGTCAAGGTATCGGGGTCCGTCACATTCACCGAGAAGTGGGAGAGGGAATACCAGCGGACTGTGAACGCCAAGGTGGAGCGCAAGAAGAAGGGGGTGATTGAGTTGAGCATGTCGTCGATGCTCTGGCAGGCCGCGCCCTCGGCGCACACGGGCGAAGAGCTTGACCAGCCATCCTAGTCCGCCTTGTAGGACAACCAGCGGTGGGGAAAGTGGCACGACTGGCCGTCGTCCACGTGCAAGTGTGAAGAGGTACTGTACATACATACCTGTAGCTATCAGTGCGGAGAAGGTTGGCGGGATAGAATTGTCCTAGCCGTCCCATCAATTTTTATTTTATTTTTTTAAAAAAAAGAAAGAAAGTCAAACATCACTGCAATGTGAGCGAGGTTGCCAGTCACTGAGTGATCTTTCATATTATCTCTTCTTTGGATACTTACAGTGTAATACGTTGCTATCTACCGCTCAGGAGAACTTAACGTCGCGTGTCTAAGTTCTATAACGTTAGATCTCGGAAGCTCCGGACACAATCGCTGAAGCTACAGTAAATCAATTCACTAACCGAAGATCATAGTGCTCAAGCTTTAGAGCCATTAGCGCTTAGACCAACTGAAATTGTAAATACATTTGGCGCCCTATTCTGCCTGTCATATAGCAGCAAGAAATGCCGAATGCGGCGACATTGGCCCTCTTCATGGTTGCGCCTACCTCGGGGATTCGAGACCATCTATGATCTGGAGATCTTCCGGCAGACTCCTGCACCAAATATGGTGCAAACGCTCCGCGGTATTGACCTACAGGCCCCAGCCGCGATGAGCTCTTGTATGTTTCGTTCCCATCTTGTCCAACTTAATCAAACTAATATTTTCCCAGACATCCTGACAAATCGTCCCTCAATTCCTCAACAATTGGTACCTATGTCGCGCCAGACTACGATGCGAGGCAACTTAAGCGAGGTAGTAAAGAGTAGATATCAAGCTATCTCGACTCTATACACCAACAGGGTATAAAAGGCTCAGGAACGGGATGGAAACGTTTGCCTCCTTTCTGGAACGAGCGATCCTGAAGCGGCACATATTTTCCCATTTGCAATGAGCAAGAGCGGGCGATTTATGGATCTCGGTATGTTACTCTGGTCCTTCTGGGGTATTATTGATAAAACTCTCGCCTGGCGCCAGCTTTACGAGAATCCTACGATCACCCAATCTCTCGCCAATTACCTCTCCCTTGGCCACCAGTCCCATTTCTGGTTGGACAAGGCGAGACTTGCATTTAAGCCCCTCTTCCAAACCCCAACCACCATCACTCTCCAAACCAAGACTTGGCTGGCTTAAATATCCCTCCCACGGTGTGGGGTTCCTGTCTAGCACACCGAGCGAGTGGCGTTCCTATTCGGACCGGCCAAACATTTGTCATTCGCGCAAAGAAGCTCGAGGATTTGCCCAGGTTTGAGTTGTTAGAATTACAATGGAATCTACTCCGAGTAGCTGCCATTTATGGGGCGGCCGATGTCGCGGACGAGCTCGACTTTGATAGGGACGACTACGAGGAACCACATCTCGTCACATCTGGGGAAGCCACCGTCAGGCAAAGCGAGTCCGCTCACCGCCCGCGTTGGAAATTACAGAGCAGACGCCGCCAGACCAGTCCCTCAACGCCAGAGAATCTCGCAGCGGCTGGGCAGCGTTGCGGGACCGGGCGTCGACGGAACAACAGCCAGCGCCGACGACACGAGGCTGAGCACCGCGAGATCGAGCCAGGGCCAGAGGGGAACTTTGAAACGGAGCTTGAGAAAAATCGCTAGAAAGCCTACCCGGCGGACGCGGGCGGATCAAATCTTTCAGTAGAAGGCACGTGATGTGTTTGCTAGGCAACGCAACGATAATAGAGCTCGTCACATCCGGTAGGCAGCTAACTAACTAGGCCACTACAGCCGGGCAAAGAAACTGTGCGAGGGCATTATGCGGGGGCGGGGGGCCCGTCTTGGGACGGGACCACACGGGGGCTTCGGTCCCAAAAGTCGGTGGGTTTGTAGGGCCGAGGAACACGAACGAGGAAGTCATCACTTGCAGCGTGCACCAGCTGTGGTTTGCTTTTTTTCCACCTCCCGAAACCGCGGGATTGCCCTGGTCTCGGGGCTGCCAAGTCCAGCCACGGTGGATGGAACCAGAGGGCTGTGGCACAAACAACAGGGAGCATGTCGGCGCTGCTCAATGAAGCTTAGTGTCAAAGCTGTGTGGTCCCCAAACCCCACACGTCAGAATCGTGTATTCTGCAGGCTCTTTTGGGAGCTTGCAAAGCTCGGATGGTGTGTGCTCTCTGGCTGCCGATCTCTCATCTTCCGTACCGTCCAAGCAGGGTTTTCGGCATGTCCGCCTGGGAAACTCTGTGGTCAGCGGGTCCCCGCTCGGCTCTACCTGTTCCCGGCCAGTAGTTATCCGTCGGCAGGCGGAGTGCGTGGGTGCCGGAGCGCTGCATCTGCAATATGGGGATCGGCACAAGCTGCTTGCACCAAGCATGGCGGGACATGGGGGGCGCTCATTGGCTCATCATCCCTTGGCCCTCCGATGCAGCAGGCAGAGAGCTGCAAACTGCAGGTTTCACGGGCATTGACAAGAAAAAAAGAACCACAGCAGATGAAGCAACAACATGCCACAATCATGTCCTCGAAGTTGGGTTGGCAGAGGCCGAAAGGCATTGTGCTTGGCATTTACAGTGTACTTTGCACGGGCCTGCACATACATACCTACCACCTACCTAGGCATGTATGTACAAGTTAAAGTGGTCTCCGGCCGCTTGGGAGGCCCCGGTCGGGTACCTGGTATGTATCCATGTTAATCTCCCCCCTCCATTGGCACCCAAGCATCCCGAAGTTTATCGGGAAACACCAAACATATGATCCCAGCACGTGGGATTCGCATCCTTTTGGACGGCGGGGGGTTCCAGAGAGGCACTTCATGATCGACCAGAGCTTGCCCCGGAGTGTCGGCTCGTTTGATCTTTCCACCCATCCACGATTCCAAAGAGAATCAGGATCACATCTGAATCAGAGTGCTCAGAAACCACGGCAGCGCCATGGAGGGGAGAGCACGCAGCGTCATTGGCCAGTGCCAGCGCCTGTCTCTACCATCACGGAGCTTGCCCGAACCAATTCCACTTCTCCCCCCCCCTGTCCTGCCGGGCACCGGTGGCCCAGAAACTGGGGACCGGATGGGTGACAATACCGTGACATGGTGCCCCTCTGGATCGGCATGCCTGCAGTCTCTCACAGTCATGGATCGAGAAGTGCAACCGCACCATGCCCGGCAATGTCACCATTGCCATGGGTCTCGTCCTTGTTTTTCCCGCCCTTGCATCTGGCCGTGATCTTGGATCGACTTTTCGGCCACGGTAACGGCGTCACGCCAGATGATAGGCCAGCTGCTCGAGCCTCGCGCGTTTTCCGGCAGCACATCATCTCCGCCCGTGTGCTCGAGCCCGCCCGGTCTGCCGCCGGGGTCTCAGTCAAAATGTCTTGTGAAGTGCGTGCTGCCCTTGATTCAAAAACTCGTCCGCCCCCCTCCCCGTTTCTGGCCGTGGAGCTATCCCGTCTCTTGTTCCCCACGCTCGCGGTTTCAGGGATCCAAAGTGCCACGAGCTCGGTGTCCAACTCAACGCAGCCCATCCCGCAACCATGATCCTACCACGCGAATCCGGGACGCCCGCCACGGTGGTGGGGTCCGAGTTCGGGACCACGCCCGACACCAAACCGAAGGCTCGACTCGACGGCGTCGGCATCTGGTGGATCACCTTCGCCGCCGTCTGGACCGTCCTGTTGGCCGGCGGCATGACATTCCTTTACCGAAAACGCCACACGCCCACGCTGAGACTACGAGGACTCTCGTTGACCTTTGCCGGCATTGTCCTCCTACACCTCTACTGGATCACCGTCCAACTCGGCTACAGCGTCGGCCCGCTCGCTCCCGAGGTGGCTGAGTACTGGATCATGGGCATCTGGTACCCCTTTGGCATCGCCCTGTTCCAAGCCGGAAACAGCCAGTTTCTTCACGTTGCCAAGGCACAAAGCCGCTTCGCCCGGGCCCCGAGCCAGATGAAGGCCCGATACGATGAGAAGCGACCGTCACAGAAGCCTACCTTGCTGCAGCGCGTGCGCCAGATGGACTACTCCAAGCGCATGTTCATGTTGGTCACGCTGGGGATGGCCGTGCAGGTGGGACACCAACGCCCAGCTCGATTTCCCCTCAAATTTCAAGCCTAACGGTGTTGTAGCTGATTGTCGTGGTCATCGTCTACATGATCTCACGCAAGTTCCATTCCGACTTTGGCATCCCTGGCACCGAGGTGTCAGGCAGCACGCCAATGGAGATTGCCATGAAACAGGGCAGGGGATGGGAGTGGTACGTCCCTTTTTTTTCTTCTTTTCCCTGTAAACCAGCACTGATGAGCAGATTAAAACTAACTTTCTGGCAGGTGGCCATCCATCGTTTGGCAGTTTGTCTGGGCGTGGATTGCCGCCCCTATCATTCTCTGGCGGTCTCGCGGCATCCACGACACCCACGGCTGGCAGCGCCAGACCATGGCCTGCTGTATTGCTGGGTAAGGCAGACCCACGCGCCTAGGAAACTCCGTCAAGGGACTGGGCAGTGCTGATGAGAATCAAACAGACTTCCCGCGGCGCCCATGTGGCTTATTGCGCTCTACGTCCCTGGCATGGCACCGGTAAATGCCTGGTTTGTGCCACCGCAATGGTGAGTCTTCCCTGGTGTCTTGTGTGTCTTTCCCTCCGTTTGTAACAGGGGTCACTAGGATCGCCCTTTCGATTTTCGTCATTGAGATCTTCACCGTCTTCGTTCCCTGCTGGCAGGTCCAGAAGCACCAGAACCTCCGCCAGGAGACGCTCGAGTCCATCGCCAACTGGGAGTCCAAGAAGCGGTTTGGCTCCAAAGCCGAGACATCCAGCGACAAGAGCGACGCCCCGCCTATGAGCCCAACCTCGACCAAGGTCGGCGACTACACCGGATTCGACTCATGGAAGAAGCTGCCCAATCTCGAGTCCAACACCAGCCAGCCGAACCTGGCCGGGATCCCCGACGAGAGCGTGCTGACCATGGCCGCGCTGGAACATGTGCTCGACAAGAACCCAGAACCCCTCCGCCAGTTCTCCGCCCGCCGCGATTTCTCTGGCGAGAACATCGCCTTCCTGACCGCCGTGGCCGAGTGGAAGGCCGCGCTCCCCTCCGACTTCGTCCGCAGCCGGTACGAAACCGCCCCCGACACCGTCCGCCAGCAATTCACCGCTGCACTGCGCATTTACACGGAATTCATCTCCCCCCGCGACGCCGAGTTCCCCATCAACATCGCCTGGACCGACCTGCGCAAGCTGCAAGGCATCTTCGAGCGCGCGGCGCGCAGCACCGCTGCCTCCCCGGCCGTCGACGCAGCCACCCCCTTCGCCGACTCGGACCTCCCCCGCCCGCCCGCCACCGCCCGCCGCGTATCCGGCGAGTCGGAACTCCACATCCTCGAACCGACACCGTCCTGCCCCAAAACCGCCACCACCGTCATCACCCTGGGCCCCCCCGTCCCGGCGACAGCCCCAACCCCGCTCTACGCGGGCGACATCCCGCAGACGTTCGACGCCTCGGTCTTCGACGCCGCCCAGGCGAGCATCAAGTACCTGGTCCTCACCAACACGTGGCCCAAGTACGTGCGCGAGCGGCGCAGCTCGGAGAGCTCGTCGGCCAGCGGCGCGTCGTCTCCGTCGTCGCGGGCGACGTCGACCTTCACCAAGAGGGGCTCGGGCGCCTCGAGCACGGCGGGCGGCAGGAGCGTGGGGAGTAACGGGCGGTTGCCGAGCTTGAAGGGGGCGTTGGGGTTTTTGCGGGGGGTGATTCACTAATGTCTCAGGGTCTTTTTTTTGTTTTCTTTTTCTCTCCCCATCTAGTACTTTTTATTTATTCGGGGGTTTGTCGATTTTGGGTGGTTGAGGTTTACGTACCATGTAGACGGTTTGGAGACTCGTATGAAGCGGTTTGGGGTTGGGGACTGGGACTAGGACTTGGACTCGGAGAATTCTGGGGCGGGAAGGAACTTAGGGGGGAAGGGGAGAGTCAAGCTACTCCAGACGGGAGGTTTCATCTATCACACTGTCTGTCGTTCGGTCTTTCTCGTTGGCAAAAAGCTTTTTGATTTTTGACGAGAGGTTGATAATACGGGAGTTACAGAGGATGGACATGGGGAATAACATCATGGGGAGAACGGTCCAGCGGATGGGTTGGTTGGAAGTCGACGTTTTGGATCAGTCTGTTTGTTCGCACTATACCCACATTCCGTGTACATTATTATCCTAGTCCTTGCTAGCTATAATATTCTTGCTTAGAGCCACAGCAACATATTTTGTCGTTTTACTTCTTGGAGTAACAACTCCGATGACGACTCCGTAATAGCACGGCGTTTCCACATCAGGGACGAGGAGATTCATAATCCCTGCAGCACCGTGTAGAATTACAACCCTTGTTTGAAGCCGTTGAAACCCACCTCGCGACATAGCAACGAGATCTTGCCCCCCCTTCCCACGGAGCGAACCATGACTCGTACCGGGCTGGGCATAGTACGGAATACATCCGCATCGATAAATCCGAAACCCAGGCGATCCCGGCTCCTTGCAGCATCATATCCTATATCGACGCCAGTTTCAAGCCGTGAAACAACGTCTAGATACTTATCGAGATCTTCGTATCCCGATGGAGCAAACACGACACTGCGGTGCACGGAATACATCCGCACCGTTAATCAAGGCCGATCAAATCTTCAGCCATGTATTCATCCCTTGATTTGAAGCCGTGAGACAGCATTTACAGATCATCGGCAACTCCATATCGCACCAGAGCAGCACGTGGCTCTGTACGGAATGCTTCCGTATCACTAATCGGGGAATATGGTCCCTGCAGTACGTCAACTACCCTGTATTCAATTTGAACGCCATATGCGCTTGGACCCCAACGTTATCCTCCCGCGAAACCCACGATGATCTGCATGCGACAGATCTCACCCCACGGCCATGTCCGGCCGGATCCACCACGCCCGCACCCTCCGAGACACTTCTCACATGACGAAAAGTAGATCGGTATCTAGCGACAAGCGAGATGACAAGTAGTCAGCACTTCGGCACCAACGAAAATGACAGTGGAAGGGATGGGGGTGGGGGGGGGGGGGGGGTGGTTGCGATAAAATAAAATAAAAACCCACCGAGCGGATGGCTGCAGGAGAGCTGCGGCTTCTGCGTGTACTTTGTCTCGAGCACGTCGCGGATGCTGTTGAGCAACTGCACGTAGCTCTGCTGCGGGTTTTGCTTGAGGGCAGAGATGAAGGCCCACGACATGGCGCCCGTGGCCTGGGACGCGATGGTTGCGTCGGCGCTATCCACTGCAATCAGCCAAAGGAAAAGTTACACGATTCAAGGGGGGCTCTGGAACTCACGATGTCTGATCGTCCTTGCTGCCGCTCCACATGATGACATCGGCAGGCGACGTCTTGGTCCGCTTTGTGTGCTCGTAGGCGTCATTGCCCCTGAGGGCCGTCTTGGCGAATCCAAAGACGGTGCTGGCGACGCTGCCAATGTCGCCGCGTGCGTAGTGGCCGACGGCTTCCAGCAGGCCCTGCCCGGCCTCTCTGGCGAGGTTGGGCTCCTTGAGTACGCCCTTGGTGCTGTAGAGGTAGGGCAGGTCCATGACGGAGCCCGAGTGGCAGCTGTCAAAGATGGCCGTCAGGCGGACACCGGCCTTGAGCGGCTTGACCACGTGGTGGTGGATCTCATCGTCGACGATGTGGCCGGCCGTCTTGAAGTCGACGGGGTAGATGACCTCGTCGGAGCCGTCCTCTTCGTCACCATCGAGGTCCGCCGTCTGGCCGCCATGGCCCGAGTAGTGCAGGAACAGGGCGTCATTGGGCTGGGCGTCGGCAACAAGCCATTGCATGGCGCGGAGGATGTTGGCCTTGGTCGGCTGCATGACCGGGTTCGACTGGTCGTCGGTCAGCGTGACCATGTCCTCGCGCCGGTAGCCGTGCTTCTCGACGAGGAAGGTCGAGACGTTCTTGACGTCGTTGATGCAACCACGCAGCTCGCCGTTCTGGCCAAAGTAGTTGATGCCGATCAGCAGCGCACGACGCCTGCCGGTGCAGTTGGAGTACTGGAAGGTGTAGCCCTGGGGCGCACCGTGGCCGAACTCCTGTGTTCCCTGAGGCGGCGGCGGGGCGGCCCGCGCATGCTGCCCGGATCCGCCGTAGCCCGGCCCGTGGGCGATCGGGTAGCCGTAGGCATCATAGCCCTGCGGCGGAGGTCCCTGCGGCGGCTGGTAATGCCGCTGCTGCTGCTGCTGAGGGGGGTAGTGTTGAGGGGGATACTGGCCGTAGCCCTGTTGCTGAGGAGGCGGGTGGCCGTAACCCTGCTGTTGCTGCGGCGGCGGATGTTGTCCATAGCCTTGGTTGGGCGGCGGATATTGGTTGTAGCCGCCGTACTGCTGGGGAGGGGCCGGCGGTTGGTTGTATCCGGACCCGGATCCGGGCCCGTAGCCTTGGCCGGGGTATCCGTACGACATGTTGGCGGGGAGGGGGGGGAGGGGTCGAGCAATGATGTAGCAGGTGTGGAAAGGAGTGGGATGCCAATCTTCAAATTTGGGGGGACGCGGGCAGGTTTTGGAATGATTTGGCGGGGCAGTGTTGATGACTTGGGCTGCCTCAATTCTCAACTTTTGGAATGCTGAGGGCGGCATGTAAAGCGGGGTGCTGTGCAGGCATTTGGCGGGGCTGGCTCATAGTTGGCGTCTGACATTAGCGGGGCGCAGGAGCTGAAAGGTGATGTCCAATGGAAATGATGCGGAAATCACGGTGGAGTGTCTGGACCCTGAACATGCTCGTTTCAGCAGCGCAAGTTGACGCAACCAACTGACGAAAAGAGCCGCTATCAGGCGCCAAGCTGCGCGGTTGCGGGTGCTTCGGGTCTTTTCAACACAACACAATGTCACAATTCCTTTGCCCACACTTGGCTGCATGACTCCAAACTGCCGCAAAGAGCGAGCAGACTCTTGTAAATGACTCGCAGGCCTCCGAAAATGTACATTCTCTTTGACCCACTCCTAACGGCAGGTTTACATGACCAGGCAAGCGGTCGCATCGTCGCGTCGTAGGTGAGTGGTCTCATCTGCCCCTCCACGGACCCTCAGTTTGCAGTTGCAGTTTGCGGCTGGCCGGAGGGAGCCAACAGGGTGGTTGTGCTAACGTTACCTACCCTGGAACATAAAAATCATCTCTCCAGCTCCCAATACTCACAACGTTCTTTTGACCTGCCTTGAGCTTTGCGAACTCGGTTACCCAGCGTAAATTTCTGATCTTTTCCATAAACCCGCACAAAATCCGCACCGGCATGGCCTTCTTCAAAAAGTTTACCGACGGCCTCAGCGAGGACCTTGGCCGCTTGGGCCTTGGCTCTGACAAGGACGAGCGCAAGGATGCGCCACCTTCCGCCACCCGTGACGGCGTATACCCGCCCCAGGGATATGGGCAGCACAGCCCTCAGCCCTACCCGGGCCAGTACCAGTCTCCCCCGCCGTCTCAGTCGCAGAGCGGCTACTACCCGCCGCCCCAGCAGCAGCCCTACTCGCCTCCGCCGCCCCAGGGTACTCCCTATGCTTACCCTCCCGAGGCCGGTCCTCGCCCGCCACCACCGTACACGCCGCCAACCGACAAGCCTCCAATTCCTTCAGGCTGGACCCCACGCTGGGATGAGCAGTATCAACACTGGTACTGTAAGTTTTCATAGCCAATGTGATCGTCGCGACCCACCAGCGTCGGGAGACTAACACGGATCTCAGACGTAGAGGAGGCCACGGGCCGCTCACAATGGGAGGCGCCCGGTTACGATCACTCCACTCATGGCGGCGCCGGAGCTGACAGCCGTGGCCATGGCTCAACACCCGGCGGTTATTCCCCCTATGGTGCCCCAACCCCGGGATACGGTAGTCATGCCAGTCCCTACGGTGGCGGGTACGACAGCCACCAGTCTGGCCATGGCGACCACCGCGGCGAGCACAAGGACAAGAAGAGCAGCAGTAGCGGGATGCTCCTTGGTGCCGCCGGCGGCCTAGCCGTCGGTGCCGTAGCCGGTGCCGTAATCGCCCACGAACTGAGTAAGCCCAACATCTCCCCTTTCCCCAATTTACCAAACTGACCACCCATCCCAACCCCACAGCCGAGGACTCCTCGGACGACGAAAAAGCCCACCACCACCACAGCAGCAGCAGCGCAGCTTACGCCCCGACGGCCCCTGCAGCCTACGCTGCGGCACCGGTAGCCGCCGCGCCCGTCGTCTACGAGACCAACAACTATTACTACAACGAGGCACCGCCCTCTCCCCCGCCGGGCGTCATCCCCACCCACAACGCCTATGGCGAGGAGATCGACAGCAGCGACCGCGAGTCGCTCCAGGAGGCCCGCGACGACTACGAGGAGGCGCTCGAGGACGCGGCTAGCTCGTCCGCGAGCAGTAGCGAACAGGAGGAGCTGGAGGAGGCGAGGGAGGACTATGAAGAGGAGTATGAAGAGGCCTATTATGAGGATTAGCGGGGATTAAGACGCGTGTGCTGTTGAAGAGGAAGCGGGGCGTTGAGGGCTGCGGTCGTATTTTATTCAGCATCGGGAAGCCGGGCAAGCAAGACGAGCTGAAGATGGTTTGAGAGCGGATCGATATCCATGGGACAGCTAGAGGGCTAGGCAACGGCGAAAGCCAGTCTTGAGCACCGCTCGATGACGTTGGCGGTAGCACTGTGGTCCCTTCATACAACAGAGAGAAAACGACTTGATGAGTTAGACGTCATTCGAGCTAAGAACGAAAAACTAACCATGCCTACGGAACTTGGCGAATAGCGCATTCAAACTCTAACTGGCATCAATCAATTGCCAACAACACAACCTCAAACTAAGCCGGCAACCTACGTCCGTGCAGGAAGCTGGACGAATTCAAATACAACTTACAGCTTGACTAAATGGTCGATTTCGTTCCTTAACTTGCATCTTTGTTTCCACTGCGTATCACGCAGAGTAACGAAATAGAACAGTGAGCTATAGCCCTTGGCATGTGCGCTTAGGACGATCTATTGTTCCATTTTGATGACCTCAACTACGGTCTGGGTTTGGATGGCATGTTGCGTGCTGCCCGGATAAAGAAGCGTCACGGGTAAAGGGGGGATTGTTGTACACGGCGCCCGGGTCATATCAGTGCGGCGTGAGGCTCCCCGCCGGCAATCTGGCTTGATAGTATGCCCCTCTATCGGTTTGAATTAACAATGCGGATCAATATGCCCTGGTCCACGTGCTTTAGAGAGCGGGTTGCTTCACAGCCATTTCCGTTATTAGTATTAGTGAAAAACATTACCACGGCGGGGATAACAATCACAACTCCTTTCCAAGTAATCACACAAATTTCAAGCCAAGCCAAAGTTTGCAATGGCGGTGCACGACCAGATAATCCACAAGCATGGGCACGGCCACGGGCATGGCCATGGGCACGCACACGAGCATTGCTTGAAGATGGCAAGACGAGAAGATGGCACCCCTTGGTGGACCGATTTCCCAGAGCCAAGATCAGCCGCACCCCAAGTCGAGCCCGAACACGTCTTCCAGTTGCTTCAATCCCATGCGTTTTCAGAAACGAAGCCGCGTGATTTCCTCCTGGTGGACGCTCGCCGTACCGATTGCACAGGAGGCACCGTCCGCGGAGCGATGAACCTCCCAGCCCACAGCTTTTATCCCACGCGAAGGATCCTATACGACTTGTGCAAGCAGGCAGGTATCAAGAAGGTGATATTCTATTGTGGTAAGTGTTGACGATCCCAACACCCTCTCGTCATGTGGGAGCTGACGATAACGGCCTTTTCTGAAAGGCTCCTCCCTCGGTCGAGGTCCTCGTTGCGCTGCCTGGCTGCAGGATTATGTCGAGGAGGTTGGCGGCGACCTAGAATCCCAGGTGATGATCGGTGGAATCCGAGGCTGGGTTCAGGCCTACGGCGGCACCATGATGGAGGGCTTCGACGAGAAGGTATGGCGGTCAGAGGGCCGGTAGAATCTGGTCATCTTGGGTATCTTTCCGCCGACAACAGCTGCCGTTTGACCTTGTTTCACCAACCCAGTTTGTATCGCTGGATGAACGCCATATCCCAAAACCAAGCCCTCACAGTGTCCCATAGCAAAAATAATCGTAGCGCCGACATTGCACGTTGATCTTCCCCCCCCCCCCCCATCCAAACAGGTCCTTAAGGTAGGCGTTTGAGGTGCCGGAGCTTAACGTCCTCCACGGTCGTCGCCGCCAATCCTCTCCAGTGCCTCCAGCATGACGACAGAGTTGCCGCGGATAACCACCATCCCGAGCTTGGCCTTCTCCCCGTTGTCCTTCTCTTCCACGGCGTCGTCTAGCACAATGTTGAGAAATACCTAGTCACCGATGTAAGCTGTCGGGTTCGGCCGGCACTGGAACGAGGGTACGTACATCGTATCCTCGGAGGACGCCAATGACTTTGCGGCTTCCGTTGAGCTGGACGAACAGCCGCTTGTCGAGGTACTGTTAGACGGCGGCCAGTTAGCGCACGGACAAGGAATTGGTGGTAATGGTGGCAAAGAATATAGTAACGGAGAGTTGTAATCAACACACCTTCTTGAGTTCTGGTTGCGCGGGCGCCATCTTGTCGTGATTGTGCGGTCGCGGGCCGAGCTGGGGAATTGTTGGCGACGGTCTCGATGCGGGTGGGTAGATGCACGAGCGCGTTGACAGCCCGCTGGAAATCTCGCTGAGTGATGTCACGTGGGGCACTGATAAGGGAGATACGGAGAGCAACCCTGTCGGACAAGGTCCAAGTTCCGCCAAAAGTCGCGGGACAGCTCCAACTCTCTATTCTTCCCAAACCTCAACCATGAGCTCCTTCGGCGCGAAGCGAAAACCGCGCGTTATCCGGACCTTCGATGATGATGAAGGCGGTGACCTGAAGCCTTCGTCAACTAGCGGTGAGGAGGAACAAAGCGACCGTAAGTCTGGGACAGCGTCTGCACAAGCATCTTTCAAGAGCCCTCCGTTGCTGATTCTCGGACCAACAAAGAGCGAGCAAGCTGATGCGCTGCCGGCAGAACCAGCGCCCCCAGGGCGTATCAAATTTGGTCGCAACAAGCCCGCCAAAGCCTCCGCCCTGCGCAGGAGCATCAGGGTCGACGACGATGACGAGAGCCAAGGAGCGTCGTCTGCATCCGCCCCTGTTGCGACAACACACGACGGCGATGATGACGGGGATGGGCCTAGCGCTCCAGTAGTAATTCGCCCTGGGCTGGGTCGCTCTGGCTCGACCAAGGTCAAGAAACGCCCGGCCGCAGCCCGCCTTTCCTTTGGCCCCGGCGAAGCCGCTGCGGACGCGGAGGGCGATGACATATCAGGGGGCCCCGTCACAAAGCCATTCACGCCCAAAAAGCCGCTGGGTCAGCGCTTGCTCGAAACCAATGCGCTTCGTAAGTCGGCATCGCTGCAGAACCTGGCCGGGAACCTCCCGATGCGATTCGGTGGGCAGGACGACGGGCCAAGATACAGCAAGGAGTACCTCGAGGAACTACAAAGCTCGACCCCTAACACACCTCAAAACCTTGCTTCATTACAAATCCACGATGATGCCGACGAGATGGAGCTCGACCCATCCGAGCTAGAGGGCGCGTTAGTGGTACAGTCAACAGACGTCGCGCCTCCACCTGCCACATCGACCGCAACGACGCACATTCTCACCGAAGCCGAGATCCGCGAGCGCAAGGAACGGCGGGCGCGGCTGGCTAAGGAGTCCGATTTCATATCCCTGGAAGGAGGCGACTCCGATGACGAGGCTGGACAAGGGAGCCGAATGACAGTGCACTTTCCCAAGAAGAAAAAAGAATCTCGGCTCATCGCCGAAGACGAAGACCTCGGCGAAGGTTACGAAGAGTTCGTCTCGGACGGCGGCCTGGCGCTAGGCAAAAAGGCCGAGCGGGAAGCGACGCGGCGTCACAGACAGGAGATGGCCGATCTGATCAAGGCCGCTGAGGACGGATCGGACGCGGAGAGCGACGACAGCGAGGCTGAGCGGCGAGCCGCATACGAGGCCGCACAGCGGCGCGCAGGCATGGACGGGTTGCACCGGCATGACGATGATCACGATATGGGTGGGACCGTCGGCCCGGACGCTATCCCCCGCATGAAACCCCTGCCGAAGCTGAACGAGGTGTTGCAACGGATGCGGGAGGTCGTGAAGGGATTGGAGGATGAAGTGGCCCAGAAGCGGACCAGGATAGCGGGTCTGCAGAAGGAGAAAGAAGAGATTCTTGCGCGGGAGAAGGAGGTGCAGGAGATTCTGAACCAGGCAGGTGCCAAATACCAGGCTGTACTGGCAAGTGTCGGCGGCAGCGTCGGGGACGTTGCCAAAGTGGTGAGCCAGTCACCGCTGAGGCCGCTTCCGCCGGGGATCGCGGGAGACCTGCCAGTGGAGCGTGGGCTTGAAAGTTTTGGTGCGACGCCAACCAGACGAGATGACGTCGAGATGGCTTGAAGGGCGCGCGCGGTCGGAAGTGTATAACATCCATGTAGAACACAGATCAGAGTCAATACAAGTCCTGAGACTGACGAGATGATCCCTGAACCATAACCAAGCATATTGTATGCCTTGACTGTCTAAACAAAACAAAACAAAAAAGAAATAAAAAAATTAGTTACAATCCCGTATCTGCCATGCCGACGCCATGAATATGATACACAGTGGTAGCCTCCCCGTCCAAAACATTCGCCAGGGCATTTCTAAACCCCAAGTCAACGCAGCCAGCGCAAAAAGACAGTAAGTAAGCACACTATCCCAATTCCTGATTCCTCCTCCCCGGCTACTTGGACCTGCTCACGCCCGCCCCAATAACGCCCGGCAGCGTCTCCTCGCCGACGCTGAACAACAACCCGATCGCGAACGTCACGGCGCCGACAATGGTCACGGTGAAGCCCACCACCAACCAAAACGGCACGCTGACATCTTCCTTCTGGCACATGTTCCCGCCCCAGTGGGTGGTCTTGCGGCCCTTGGTCCGGGCGTCGGCGGCGCGCTCCTCAACGGTCGCCTTGCACACGCACGCAAAGCAGTTGGCTGCTGGGGCGTCGGCCGTAGAGCTGTTGCCGCTGTCGCCGCCGCCGTATTTGTTGACACATTCGCCGTGGCCGGAGCACGAGTTGGTTTGGCTGGTGCAGCTGTTGAGAGTGGCGAAGCATTGCGGGATGGATTTGGCGCGGCGGGCGGTGGAGCCGGTCGCGGGTTTGGCGGTTGGGTTGGTCTTGGGATTGGTGTTAGTCTTGGTGTTGATGCTGTCTTGGTCTGAGATGACTGTCTCGGCGTCACGCCGGCGGCGGAGCTCGGAGCCCGCTCCTGCGGCGGCGACACTCCAGTGGTTGAGCTTGGATGAGCGGCTCGATTCAGGTAGGAGTACGACGAGGGCTTCGAGATCGCCGTCGGCCACGAACTTGTCTATCCGAGCGAGGTTGTGGAGCAGGGAATCGAGCGTATCGGGCTCCTGTTGGTCAGGCATGTCAGCGGGCTTGTTCAACATAGGCCTGGAGGGAGGCAGACGGACCTTCTGCAGGTCGTACTTGACCACAGATGACGGGCCGGTCCAGCAGGTTGGCTCAAACGGATTGACCAGCGACGGAAGGTCGCATTGCTGCTTTGGTGCGACACCTAGGTTCCGGAATAACGCCATCAAATGGTTGTTGGCGGTCGCGGAGGGGGGATCGGAGATGGTGAAAGCAGCATTCGGCCCCAACTTCCCTCGCATCTGGGTAGACTGCTCGGCTGTGGCGCCCTCGAACAGGATGACGAGCTGTGAGGCATCGGTCTTTCGTGAACCCATAAACAGGGGCGCAGGGCTCTTCCCAAATGTCGCAATGTGACCAACAGCCGTCTCGGCATCGACGGTGCTGGGGATGTCACGGAGGTCGCTACCATACCGTTGCCTCGAGGTCTGCGTACACAATTAGCACTCCCTGGAAGAAAAGAACATACACATTGCGGAGCGAGCGCTAACCCTTTGGAGCAAGATGTGTCGCACGACTTCTTTGGGGATGCTGGGTGTTTCGGGCGAGGTGTGTGATGATGACGATCGGAGGATGTAGACGTCTGCGTTCTGCTGCTCGCTTGCTCCGGCGGCGAGCCCAGACAGGGCAGCCGCTGTTAGGCTCGTAAGCAACCTCATTGTAAGTTTCCCGGAGACCGAGTTCCGGTTTGCAGAGTCGAAAGGCAACGATAAGACGGAGATGGTGATGGTTGGAGATGGGCTGTTGGACGGGAGGCTGCGGGTGGTTGTTGGCAGTGCTGCGGGACCCTTGCACACGGCGCAGGTGCGCAGCTCCAGCACCTAGCCAGGCAGAGGTCCGTGCGGCGCGGCCCACTCTCCACATCCTTGGTCCCGAGACCCGTCGAGCCAAGACCCTCCACATCGAAGCCAAATCGCGACAAGGGCCAAATCCTTCCCATGTGCAACTCCCACGCGCTTGACGATCTTTGACGCTTTTCAGCAGTTTTCAAAATCACCGCTTAGCAACCCGGATCTCGAGATGATGGTGCATTTCTAGTACGACAGGATCCTAGCGCAGTCATCTTCGGCCGTCCTTCGACTTCGCATCACCCAGGCTCAACTCCCGCGGTCCCGTGGCTCTTCTCTCTCCCGCCTCTCTCCGTCCCCCTCGGCCGCCGGGTTGGCGTGCCGCAGCCCTTCGCCATGTCACGTATATACCGCCCATTTCGGGCCCTCTTTAAGTCTGCAAGGATAACATCACGCTATCAGAGCGGGCAGAATGTCCGCATCGAAAGGGTCAAGGTCAAAAAGGCCAAGACTACCACCCGGTTCCTGTAAGGATCATCACCCCACTCACTACCTGCCTCTTGCACCGGCTGTCGCTGATTGTTGTCGCGCAGAGGCACCGTAATCAAAGGCGTGTTGGCCTACCAACTCCTTATGTGGGCGATCCAACCCGCGCCCGCCGAAAAGGCCGGCAGAAAACCCCGCGACCTGGCCGATGAAGACGAGGAACCTCAATTTATTCCCTTTCCCTTGACGACCAAGGTACACCCCGAGCAACCATACGCGGCGAGCGACCCGGAGTGGCGGGAATTTGTCAGGATATCCAGAGACCCAAAGCTTCAAAGTGCAATTCGACGTAGGCTGCCGTCAACTGCCGCCCGACTTCATTCGGCCGCTGACGTGCTGTTTGTGCAGAAATTGTAGCCGGTACCGTTTTGAAGGCCGCTGCGGTCACGCCGCGTCTTGTCATGCAGGCGGGAGGGGACTTCCAAATTAAGAGACACTGGATGGACATCGATTTCCCTTACAAGGCGCCGCCCGTGTATGAGCGGTCTGGGTATGCTCCGAGGCCAACCATTCTGGCGCATGTCGGTATCGCTGACGTAGATGATAGTATATTACTCACGGATGAAGCCATAGAATGGGCTACCATGCCCTGCGACCCCTGGCTAGCGAAACAGCTAGAGCGCGTTCTATGGCCGAAACCTGTCGCACTGGGTTTTTGGGCTTTTAGTACGGCGATGGCCAAGCAGACAGCCCTTGGGGTGGCGAGGTATTTCGGCTTTGCCTCTGAGGATCCCAGCAGCACTCAGGCAGGGCCCATCCCCCAATCCCCTTCCCCCTTGCCGTCATCCCCGGGCCCTGAGGTGCAGAAAGCGCTTCAGCAGATCCGCCGACAAGCCACCAGGCGACCCGAGGAGGTCAACGACCCGGGCTCCATGGCTGCATCGTCAAGTGCGCCGTCAAGTGCGCCGTCAGCTACGCCTTCAACTCCACGGGAGAAGGGCATCACGTTGCCGGACAAACTAGCCTCGGACCAGAGCAAGCAGGACACGCCCGAGCAGAAGTCGCTGACCAAGGAGTCGGTTCAACTCATTGCCAATTCCCAGCCGTGGAACCGATTCAAGGAGACATATGTACGGGAGCGGCCGGTGACTAGAGTCCCCCCTCCCCGCGGAAGCATTTTCATCTCCGGCCTCATTGAGTTAGAGACGTCCAGGTGTTGGGTCGTCATTGACGTTTTCACGTGGTATGATCCGAAGAAGAAGGGGCTCGCCCCGGGATGCACGCGCATGTTCGTCCGCAGAGTGGAGAACAAACGGAAATCGGCCATGCGCCCGTAGGGGCAAGTAACTTTTTTCTTCAGTCGTGGGCCCCTTTGTTCACATTTCAGCATCCGGCAGGCGTTTGTGGTAGGAGGATTCTGGATGGCAAATCGAGCCATGGTGGCCGAATCGGGGATTTCCAAACAAGATACCATAGAGGCGTTGGGGCCACCAGCGGTTCAAGACGTGAGTTTACAGTTAGCGATACAACACAATGCAGTTTTTGCATATGTTCAACGTAAAAATTACAACACATCCAAGAGCGTCGGCCTTGTTTTCCTCAAGCGGTGGGGCCCCACTTCACCGGCCTGACGCCGAGGTGGACCCATCATTCCGGGGCCAAGGCCGGAGCCGGGGCCGGACACGTTGTATGATAGCCCAGTTGTGAAGTTCGCCGCCAGTAGTGTCAGGGTAACCCAGTGCCATTTTTTTTTTTAAAAAAAAAATGAATTCATACGCAGGGAGCCACGGTCTTCCGTGATCAATCCTCCGCACAACGATGAGGGTTCGTTTCAAGGCGTCAGATCGCAGTGGCGTTTGTTGTCGCGTAGAAATGGATGAGGTACATACTGGGTATGAAGGCTGGACAGTATGACACACACATTAAAATTTTATGTACATTCCAATAGGATGCACGGACTAAATGAGTGAGACTATATCGAGAGCTTTGAGTCCACAGACCAGAAGTGCTGCTTGGCCTATTGCCGATTCATGCAATACCAATTTCATCCCGAGGTAACCATTCGTTAGCTGGACATACAATAATACCGTTTAGAGATCCGGTTCTGTTCGGTAATTCCATACAGTCTGTCCGTTCTTTGTGCGCGGCCTTATGTCCCGACGCCGTAGCCCTTAACCTGGCGTGGCTAGTGCAAACAATGTATCGGAGCAGCCGGCACAAAGGGGCTTGTGGGCGGTCAAAGTTTCGGTGTCGAAGCGGACCGTGCTATCGTACTCGGTTTAGGGCAGGCGTAACACATGCCGCCAGATCAGGGATACCGTTTTCAACTTACACGCCTTGTGCTGTACTACAAATATGGCTCTAACCTAAACATTGAATCCCTCTATGCCATGAGGATAGAGGCGAGTGTTCTGCTTGGCACCACAGTATTGCATAGCCAAGTTGTTGAGTGAAAATCGTCGTGTTCATCCTGGACGATGATTATGATCAGAGAAAGCGAGCCAGGCGTTCCGATCATGGCGGATACATTTAAGCCGGAGATCCGTAGCATCTATCTGAAGTTGGGGAGCAACAGGTTCGACGGGATTTTGGCGATTGTGGGCACGGTGAGAAGCTGGCTTGCAATAAACCCGTCTGGGACCCATCTGCAAGTTACCATCCTAAGGCAATACTTGGATTTGCCGTGGGGACGCAATGGCTCAGATGATGGTGTTTCGCACTCTGGCCAATGCGGTTTGGGCCGCCCTTACCACGGTAGCCTTGTCCGTTGTGGTCATCTCCTGTCACTGGGCGTTTACACGGTGCGCTGCGGGCGATGCCTTCCTCTACTGGTTCCTCGCCCTCTTCACCTGGCGGTATCTCCGGTTCCTTATCAATCTAGTAGCGTTCTGGTGTTATTCCCCCTCGCCCAAGCCACGCAATCCTACTTACCGGTCGTCCAGGGACATCACCGCAGTCATACCCACTGTCGCCCCGGATTCTGAAGGCTTCCGCGAAACCCTCAAGTCTTGCGCCGATAACAGCCCTGCTAAGATCATTGTCGTGGTGGCGGGCGACGAGCTGCACGAGAAGGCAGCCTCGTACATTTTCGGCGGGTTTGCTGAGTTGCACCCCTTGGTAGAGTTTGTGGTTCTCAGAACTCAGGTGGCCAGCAAACGGGCCCAGGTGGCCTTGGCCGTGTCGCAAATCAAGACGCCCATTACGGTTCTCCTCGACGACCACGTCTTTTGGGGACCGAGGTACCTTGAGACGTTGCTTTACCCTTTTGAGAATGCGGCGGTCGGCTTCGTCGGCACCAACAAGCGAGTCCTGCGGAAAGAAGGCCTCAATCTCTGGGGCCGGCTCTGGAACATGCTCGGAGCGACATATCTCTGTCGGCACAACTTCGAGATTCGCGCCACCAACACCGTTGATGGCGGGGTCTTTGTGGTGTCCGGCCGGACTTGTGCTATACGCACCGAGATCCTGCAGCATCCCAAGTTCCTTCCCAACTACACCAACGAGAAGTTCTTCTTTGGCATGTTCGGACCCCTGAACCCGGACGACGACAACTACATCACGCGGTTTGTTGTCCGCTACGGCTGGAAGATCAAGATCCAGTACACGGAGGATACCGTCCTGGAGACCACTGTCGGCGTCGAGCGGCCGCTCGCCGGGAAGTTTCTCGGCCAGTGCAGGCGCTGGGCGCGGACGACTTGGAGATCCAACATCTGCAGCCTGGTCACCGACCGTACCGTATGGGCATCCCAACCCTATTGCGTCTACGCCGTGTACCTGACGTCCCTGACCAACTTTGCAGCCATCACAGATCCCCTCCTCGTCTATCTCTTCACGCACTCCTCCCTCTACACCGCCCGCTATACCCTAGCGTGCCTGGTATGTTGGATTCTCTTTACCAAGACGGTCAAGGTGTTTGACTACTTCCGTCGTCACCCCCGCGACATCATCCTCTTCCCAGCTTACGTCGCATTTGCCTACTTCCACAGCTTCATCAAACTCTGGGCTCTGCTAACCTTCTGGGACTGCGCCTGGAGCGGGCGCCGCCTAGACCTAATCAAGGTCAACAACAGCAACCCAACCCCAAACCCTCCCTCCCCAGACCACCCACACCTCACCGCCCTCCGCGCAATCCACGCCCGCATCAACGCCCTTCACACCCAACAAACCCAGCACATAGAAAGCTACCAGCTCCCGCTCCTGGCCGAGCTACAGCAGCTGCGCGAGTCGTTCGCCACACTGCACGAATACCACAGCGCCATGTCCCACCACCAAGAGGCCATCCGCGCCGAGCTGCGGCAGGTCGTGGCCCTGGCCGAGGAGGCGTCGGCCGCGCAGATGGTGGATGCGTCGACGGGCAAGGCGGACATGGCGGCGGCAATTTCCGAAGTGAAGGCTGCCGTGGCCGGGATGGAGGAGCGGTGGCGGGTTGGTGTGGAGGGGGTGGTGGTGGTTGAGTCGAGGGAGCCGGGAGCTGCCAAGGCGCAAGGGGCGGCCAGCACGGCTAGTCTTAGAAGGGGGAATGGGGCGGCGGTTTCGGTTTGAGATGAGGGGAGGAACACTTAATCATGGGAGAGTTCTGAAGATGCGAGGTTGCGTAGGTAATTATGATGATTCCCTCCCCCACTTCGGTACTGAAATATGGCATAAGGAAACCTAGCATAATCAATTAAATAAAAAAAATAAAAATTATTGTAAACTCTATGTGCAAGATATCTTTGTAAGAATTAAAACAAGGCTGATGCAGAAGCAAATCGTTGCGTGGTAACTAGCCCACCCTTGGCGATCAGCAGATACTCGTCCGACGTCCAAAGCCCCCCTCCCTTTCTTTGGACTCGAACAGCAAACACGCGCTCTGTTTCATACTGAATTGACGGATAAATCATAAAGGAGTCTGGGAAATGGCTTCATCTTCTGCAAACGTTTATTTGGCGATGCCGGACAATCCACTCGATTCAACTCACAATCTTTAGCGGACACAGAAGACAAATGCCATCGCAATTTTATCCGCGACGCAGACACTAAAAATGCTGACATAGGTCGCGAGAAGTTGGGCCAGCGAAAGAAGTCATCGGAACCCTTCCGTTACAAAACAGTCGAGCGACTCCGTCAATTCAGCACGAAACAGAGCGTGTGTTTGCTGTTCTCCAAAGGGAGGAGGGCCTTTGGACGTCGGACGAGTACTCTGTGTTGTCAGCTACTCACATGCCGGGGTCAAGTGGACATGATAGGAGCCCCAGAAACCGAATGGCAATGCACAAGACGAACAGCGAAGAAAACCAACCAAGTACGGTATCCATACATACAACAAAGCCGAATCCACACACACAAAGACTATTACTACTTACTACCTCTTCTTCATCACCGATCTCAACGCCAAACTCTCGATACTCAGCACCCGCCCCCTGGCATCCACCTCGAACACAAACTGATCCAACGGCTGCGTCCCATACGTCACCCCGGTAAACGACACCCACGTCCCGCAGTCGGTCGAGAACATTGAATCCGTCCGCGTCGGCAAGTTCAAGTCCTCAAACACCGCCTTGAACGCCACCTTCTTACTCCCATCCGCCCGGACCGTCTCCAGGCCGGTCGGGTACAGCCGTATGCTCGGCGCGACGGGCGCGTACCCGCCCTGCATCACCACCGCGACCGTCTGCATGTCGGTCCCGTTGCTGACCCAGTTCTCGATGCCCAGGCCGGGCCGATCCGTCTGCGTCGTCAGGCGCAGCGACGCGTTGCGCGACGGGTCGAGGTACTCGCCCGCGAACCTGGCCTCGGCCTGCTCCCGCGCGGCCGCCTCCAGCGCGGGGACGAGGTGCGCCCCCAGGATATCCGCGATGTTGAAGTTGGTGTTGCCGGGGATGTCGTCGCCGGCGATGAGCACCGAGAAGCCCGCGTCGTAGTCCGGGAGGAGGACCAAGAGGGACGAGTAGTACCCGATGCGTCCGGCTTTGTTGAAGGCGTCGACGACGCGCTTGCCGTTGGCGTAGGGCACCACCACGCGCCGCACGCCCCAGGGGTAGCCGACGCCGGCGACGAGTTCGGAAGACATGGACGCGGGCTTGAGCCAGCGCCGCGTGACGACGGGCGGGACGAGGGTGGAGCGCAGGATCGACCGGCCGAGCTGGGAGATGTCGGCTATGGAGGAGTACATGTTGCCCGCTCTGGGTGCGCGCCGCGTGTTAGTAGAGAAGGCAGTTCTTGGTAACGCGGATGGGGATTTCGGACTACTCACGGGTTCTCGTCGCCGAGCTGGTAATCCCACTCCGCCTTGGTGCGGTCGCCGGGCACGATGCCCTCCTCTACCGGGGCGTTCCGGTAGTACGTGTGCTTCAGGCCCAGCGGCCGCAGGACGCTTTCCTGCATCATTTCCTCGAAGCTCTTGCCTTTGATGGCCTCGAGGGCGTACGCGAGGATCTGGAAGCCCGTGTTGGTGTATGCTGGCGTGGTGAACGGCGCGAAAGAGGGAACCGCTCGGAGGAGGCCGTTGAAAAACTCTGTATTATCCCACACACGCCATCTCAGTTTCCCAAAAAAACTCCAAGCAGGCTCGAGTGAGTTTCTCGACTTACCAGTCCTGTTGCACTGCGGCCACTGGCCGCATTTCGGCAGCATCGGATCCGAGTTGTTCAAGGGCGGGAATCCATACAACACTGCTTCGCTCTGGTCCATCTCCTGCGTTATCTCGCTCATCAAGCCGTCTAAAACCCCGTTAGTGTTGTTCGGTCTCCCTTATTGTTTAGAGATCAGCGAAGCCACTTACAATCCCGAATTGCCCCTGACAGCTGCCCCGCCAGCGATCCGATCGTTACCTCGTCCCAGGGCACGTTTGCCACGGGGTCCTCCTTGGCCCTGTCCGCCGCCGCCGCCAGTTCCGGCACGTATTTCGTAATTGGTTCGTTCCATTTCGAGTCTCCATCTTGCACCAGCCACGTGTAGACGGTGAAGATCTTGGTCAGACTGCCCAGTCTGTACACGGCGTCGGGGCCGGCCTTGCGGACGCCGGATGTATTGGTGTCCGCTGCGAGGGAAGCCGCCGTGTGGTGCCAGCTAAAGATTACCGGGTTCTCCTTGCTGGTGCTGAAGACCTCGATGCTATAGCTGGTCGTGTTGGCGCGGATTGCCGAAGAGTTTTGCTGGTCCCACCACGAAAAGGTGGCCGTCAGGTTGGCGATGGCTCCCTGGATTGCCGAGCTCGTGTTGAAGTTGTAGGGCTTCTCGTAGACCGGACCGAGGGGAGGGCAGTTGGGTCCTGCGATGGCGGTTGTGGCCGCTGCCACGGCCAGCAGGAACGGTGACTTTGTCCACATTGTTTCCTTTGTCGACAAGCTGCACTCCCAATTAATTTCAAGGCTCTTCCGGGGCAAGGCCAAGCCAACTCGACACGGCAGAACAACAATGGTTAATTAGTCAGTAGCCTGGCGATGCTGTCCTTTATACTGCCTCCCTCCTCCCCCAAATCCCGTATCATGGGCCAACGGTAGTCGGATCCCTTCCCGCAATGTTGCGCGTCCAGTTGCAGCCACCATGCCTGAATTAAAATGTGACTTTGGTTCCTGCGTCTGGTAGGTCTGCTATGTAGGGAGGAGATCTTCGGGAGATGACCTCGGCTCAGGGGTATACCCCTGGCCACATGCCTGTCGTCCAAACTCCCGGGAAGGCACCCGGCCGGACCCAACCGAGCTTCCTGGATTGCAGTATGGTGGCTCATAAGGTCAATTGTATTGCATGATTATTTTTGGGGCTATTTACAGTATCCCGAACCGGGCCATATCAGGTTGTTCAGTTCGTTCTCGGAACACGGAGCAGAACAATCTACGGCGACCGCAACCGCGGCTCAATGCCGTGATGGTAGATCCATGAATATTGGAGTTTATGTTTAATAGCTGATCCAGAACGGCTAAATCGCACAGATTGCCGTGCTCCGGGGTTGCCAAGCGTCTTCCCCTTTGAGCACCATGCCACCCGGGTAATTCCAGACCTGTGCCGGAGCATCCAAGCCCTGTGCCTTGGTTTGGCTCCCCTCTTGGGCAGTCGTTGACGTGGCGAGCGAGGCGACAAGATTCCCAAGGCAACTTTCAAACCGTAACTTCAATAACAAGCTGAACAAATTTGAAGGCAGAGTTTTGACTAGAATCTTGCCTAGCACCAGACCAGACTACAAAGACACAACTCATCGATCAGACAGACATGCCTGAAAACACGAGGTCAACACGCTCAGCGACAACTGGACAACACTATGTATAATGCCTGGCAATAGAATACAGGTAGTAATCAAAAACCTGCTCATGCCTGGAGGCCCGTTAACTATGACCCGGCTTGCGGGCAAGATATATCCCTCAGATAGTGCTTGTAACTGCAGCATTGAACAGCGTCCAGTTTCCGTATCCGTATCTATATCTCACATTATTCTCAGCTATGTTTCAATTAGCGGATAGTACTGGCATGAAATTCGACGCCAGCACGAGGCGGCGCAGCTGTTGGGGCATTACAAGTAGTTTGGCTATTACGATAGTGGCGTTGCAGTTGAACGTCTCTATGACTCTTACTAGTTGGTTGAGTGTTGACTCATGCTGGAGAACAGACCGCGGCGGGGGGTGTCAAAAACAGCGATGTACCTATTCCAGGCCCTTTCAAACGCGGTCTTTGAGAATTGGCCTCATTTAGAGCACCACTAAAGGGACACACACACGTGGGGATGACAAACTCTCTAGCCGATAACCCTTAACCGTGAGCATCTGTACGGCGGGAATTGTAACTGCCAGGTAGAAGTTGCAAACAAGGCTTCAATCATATTATGAATTCAAAGGAGGCAGAGATTCATCCAACTGTTGCTAGCACAGTCGCTCTAGATCATAGATAGCACCCCATTCAGGATTCAGGAACTTGAAACCTGGTGAATCATCTTAAACGCTTGAAGGTCGTCAATCATGAAATTATTCCCTCTTTTCCCGTCCATGGCTATACCAGCCGTCTTATTCGTGTACGGATCCGCCGCATCGTGCCATCAGCCCGCGTAAACAAGCCGTCGTCATACAAACGCCCGTAGGCTCTCCATGCCCATGCTACCTTGTAACCGGGAGTGGACATTGATCAACCCGTGTTCAGGTCCGGCATCGAACGGCCGGACCACCCATATTGACCGTCGCTTCATTTCTCGACGTTGTGGAGGACCTGAACCTGCGGTTGATTTTAGTGATCAGCTTCTTGTTCCGACCTCCTTGGCACAGAAAGCAAAAACGGAACGCGATTACTCACTGTGCATTGGGTATCTCGGCTCTGACACTGTCCTCAATGGTGTGGTCCTTTCCTGCGCTGAAATCTCTCGATCGGTAGGATTGGAGGACCCTGGGTTATCCGGCTCGTCGAACATAGAAAGGTATGACGCTGGGTTTTCCGACCAAGTTGCTGTCGTTTGGGGTTGGAATTGTCTGGCTTCTGAGCAGCGGATCGGGACCAGTTGCGGCGGCACTGAGGGACGTGGCGATGATAGGTCGTGAGGGGCTGGAGGCTTCATTGCCCTATCCCCGTCCTCAGCCTTAACAGACCCTGATGGCTCAGAGAGACCCAAAGGAACCTGCAGTGAACTGTTCTCCAACCCCGTTGCTTCCGCCCAAACAAACTCCTCGGCCTTGTTCCATCTACTAGCAGCGGCATCAATGATCCTCTGCTCCATGCCCGTATCTAGTTTAATCCCCAGCATCGATCCAACAAAAATCAAATGATGGGCCAGCATTTGACACAGGTGCTCCTTCATGGCTAACCACAGCGTCGGACTCCGCTGGAACTCGGGACTCAACAGATCGGCCGGCGGAAAGTGCGGCGAAGGGTGCTCCAACTGCGACGACGAGTACCCCACGCCCAAGACGGCACCCAACACGAGCAGGAACAGAACCTGACACGACTCCCGGCCGCAGCGGGAGAGAAACTGCGGGGTTAGGATGCGGTCGAGGCGTTTGATGAGGCGGCAGCCGGATATTTGACCGGCGGCGCACAAGTCGCGCGTGCTGATGGTCTTGCTGCTACTATTGCGCCAGCCGGCATGGGCGAGTGACGTGGCGAGGAGAAAACGGCGAAAATCGGCGATCAGGCCGTCGGTGCCGGGGGCCGTGTCCTCCTGGAATTGGAGCCCCAAGAGGCTGGAGCAGCACAAACCGACGAGGCTGCCATTGGGGAGATGAAAGTCGGGATCTGTTAGCCACGAGAGCATGGTGTTGTTGAAGGCTGTGGGGTTGGATGTGAGGGTGAAATTGGCGGGTGTGGCGATCCTGGCGAGCAGGTCGCTCATGGTTTGCATGAGGGTCTCGGTCTGCATGGCTGCGGTGGCTGCTGCTTGGGACGACGAGTCAAAGATGTTGACGTCGGCGAAGCGGGTCCGCACGCAATAGCAAAAGGAGAGAACCTTTCTCTCGGAGCCCCTGACGGCCGACTGCAGGCAGGGTTGGCAAGGGTTTTCAAGGGAGCACTGAGCTTGGCGTGTTAGTGGGCCGGATTTGAAGTTTAAGAAGGCAGGCAAGATACATGCGGGATGGGTGGCCAACCTGGATTTTGAGTATCCTGCACCGCAGGCATGCACCTTGTCGTCTAACACTCAGCACCTTCTGTTTCTCTTCGGTGGTAAACTTGGCTCTAGATCGTCGAGGTCGATCGGCTGCTCGGAAACAATGGATGGACTGCGCTAGTGACGAAACTGTGTTAACTGGAGTGGTATTCGCAGTCTGATCGGCTTCAAGTCCGTCTTGGACGAGCTGGGCCATCGGGATGGCGTGTTATTATGTTGGCAACGACCCGACGGGCTGGGTCCATCGATCTGGGCTATTGCCACGATAGTGTCTGGGTCAACTGGAATTGTCTGGAGCTAGTGGCGATTGCAGCTGGCGGGACGAGACACAGGCGAGCTGAATGCTGAAGATACAGAGACATTTTGGGACGTTTCGGGCCATGGTCGCCTTTGTATGTCCCCACTAAGTTAGTGGTGTGTCTACCGTTGGCTGGCATGATATTGGAATGCCGGCCCCGACGGCGGACGGATGGTGGCACAGCGCGCGTCAGAGTGGCAGCAGCAGTGTGCCCCAGCAGAAAGAGCCGCCGCGCGACCGGGGCTCGAAACAAAAGCCCATCACCGAACTTTCCGCAATCGGCTAGCTTGACGGTGCCCGTTGGGAATGGCGCTGCTTGGCAGAATCGAACCAGCCGCTGCTGCTTGCTGGACTTGGAAGCGTTGTGGGGACGCCCGGCTCGAGTTCGTGGTCCGGTGTCAGGCTGTTGGATCTGAGCAGCTGAGAAAAGGGCACAACGACCAGTAAAATTCACCCAGAAACCCTAACCCCAAAATATCCCCCCCAAATTTAAATTTGCCTGCCAGGACTGCCTTCACCGAAAGCACGGTCCACGTGCATGGCGCTGGCGCAGCTTCGTTGTCCTTGATTTTTAAAGTTTTGCAGGGCCCAGACCAATCGGCTGCTGGGGCTTGAATCTGGCGAGCTGAAAGTGCTTCGGGTGCGAAGACGGGCACCACCTTGGACAGCTGAAAAGCCAGCACAAGACGCCGCAACCGGCAGTACCCGCGGTTCGAGATTGCAGCCCAAAATCATTCCAGGCTGTTGCTCTTTTTTTCTATTGCGTTGTCGTCTCGACGCCACCACAAAATGGCCCCAATTCCCATCTCGAATCTCGCGCAGCGTTCGTTTCGCCCCTAGGTTGCATGTGCAGGACTGGTGTCTGAGTTCAGTTCGGCAGTGGCTGCACCCGCGGCCGTAGCGAATAGCTTGACATTTGGACGCGACCTTGCTTTTTGCGCGACTGCGGGCGGCGCAATGAGAGCCTGTTATGGGTAGGCTGCAGGAGCCCCTGCGAACCCGCACCGAACTGCAAACTGCGGGCCATCAATTCTGCATTAGTGCGAAAGCATCGAGATCAGGAAGGTGATAACCATCAATCCATCCATCCATCAATCAATCCAGCGATCAAAAACCGGTCACCAGTCGGCGCCCGGCACATTACAGCTGGAAGTCCAGCACTGCAACGCTTCGTTTTCCGCTGTCCCCCTTCTCCTCGGCCAGGGCCAGCACCGACAAGACATTGTCATGGTCGAGCCTCGCCGAGTCAACCAGTGGTTCGCCCGTCAGGTTGCGGCCCGTCCAGACCTCTGCATAATTGGCATACCGACTTGCCTTTGACGCCTTCACGATCCGCATCTCGGACGCTGCAACGTCCGGCAAGACAATGTACAGATCGCCTGTTTTGCTTACGGCCAGCCGCCCACGGGCGCTGCCGCTGGCTGGACGGATCGGCCGTTGATTCCATAGCCCTGATAAGCTTCGTTAGCGGCTTGGCTTGTTGCCCTTCCGGCTATAAGTTCTTGGGTGTGAAAAAGGGAAGAGCACTCACCATCTGGCGACCGGTAGTAGTGCTTCCACATCGCACGCCCTCCCCCATCCAAGGTATCCCGGTTCAACACGTGGACGCCTCCGTCCTGGTCAACGGCTTGCGCCTCTTGGTTTGTGAGGCCCGAGCCCTTGGGAATCTCAAAGGCAACGATTCCCTCGGCGTTGTTGGCAACCGTCTCGCCCTTGGCCAAGTCAGCAATGGACTCTCCGGCGCCATTCTTCCACGTATGCCCCTTGTCATCGCTGTATGCGTAACAAAGGTTGTGGTTGTTCTCGGCCCCGTTGGGCCCCGCCTGCTGCTTATGCTTGGTGTCCAGGAGATCGTCCCAGCCCTCGTAGTGCACGAACCCACGGTAGACCCAGGTGACGTGGAGTTTGCCGTTGCGGCAGTCCATTCCGTGGACGTAGGGGTTGCTTTGGATGCCCGACAAGTGAGCGCCCAGAAACGTGAATTGCTTTTTGCTGCCGCTGTAGAGGTAGAGGTAGTCGTTCCCGAGCCCGGCCTTGCCGTCGCGGAACGAACAGAACATGTCGCTACCAAGGAACCCAAAGCGCGGGTATGTTACATAGCCGAAGTGGCGGTGCGTAATTGGCAGGCCTGGGAGGTGATGCAAGGTCGGAGTGAAGAGTGACGGCGTCCATTTGAAATCGGTCGGACGCGACGCTAGGCCTGGGAAGGAGACGCGGTACCGCAGGCTGGACGACGACGGTCAGTCTCCTGTTGACAGAGCTCTTTCACCCTTGTTTATCATCATAACTAGGCTTTTACTTACACATCGCAGTGGTGATCGTATGCGAGATGGATCGTGCCATCACCTGGGCAGATTCCCATCTGGACCGTGTTGTGTCCATCGTCTGTCGTCTGCGGATAGTCACTAAGCGCCATCACCTCCCACGCGCCAAGGGGTAGCTGTCTCCTCGCGAGGTGGACATAGAGCGGCTCCGAGGTAGTAGGATCTGATGATTCTGATTGGAGGAAAGAGTAAAAGCAAGCATACTGCCAACCATGGAACGAGAGGATGGCATCCTGTTGGAATGCATAGCAGTTGATCTTGAACTTGCGCTGGGCGGCATCTTGGCCCAGGGTCGTGACACTGGGCTCCACCAACATTCCGACGTCAATCAGAGATCTCAAATGGTCTGTTTTGAGCCAGGGCCTGCTACCAGGGATCTGGGACACGCACGTGCAACGAGCGAGATGCTAGGTAGTGCAGGCTTTTCCGAAACTGTATTATCAAGATCGTTCTGAGCGAACCTGCACGATGCCTCTCTCGGCCAGACACTCCCCGAGACAGCAACGCGCGCGTCAATGGCGTTGTTCTATCGACGGATTATACAACAATGCGTGATTGTCCGTGATTCGTGGAGAATTACCTACTGTTGGATTGATCCACGACAGGGATCAGCGCCGAGCACCCACGCAAAACATGGCCCAAGCAATGTGGGAGGGCTGGGCACCGCTTGCGTCAGGGCCTCGTAAGTGGCCAGTAACGAGTCTAACGACTAACGACCTTCGGCTGCCGGAATTGGAGCTTTCGCCTCGAGCCGTTGATGGGCATAGTACATGTCGGTATATGTACATGCATACACACAATGTTCATGTTACACGAGCCCCTCAAAGTTGGAGTCAGGGGCGTCGATTTTCTATGTATGATTCAACCGCCTTGACACGCACGTATGCCACGATGAAATAACAACCGAGTGGAAATCTGCTCAACCGGTTTGGGTCCATGGATTGGAGGTCTTTACTCAGCCCAACGATCAATTGGTGAGTTAAGATGAAGGAACCGGGAAACTTCGAAGTCGGAAGTGCAGCGACGGACTCTCCTTGGCGCCTTGTTTCCCCAGTTTCTCGGATTCTCCCCATCTCCAGTCTCCTCCCCCGCCTTTTGCCCCAGCAAGCCTCCAGTGACCCCAGGGCCCAACCCTGCCGCCCCGATTCTGCCCCACAACGATGCGAATAGGCTAATACAGCAAGTATGTACTAACCCAGCGAACAGCGAACAGCAGCAGTTCCATCCGAGTTGTGGGCCCCCCTGTGTTGGATGGACAGTGCTTGGAGATAACGCTTATCTGATCCCGACACACGCTCACCCGTTCGACTGCCGATTTGTCGAGGAGATAGTACTCGTGTATCACTGTTATCTGCCGGCTGCTGATCAGAGAATACCGAGTCCTGTATGTACTGCACATACAGTACTACAGTACATACCTACATATGTATGTACATACATACATGCCTGCCTAGGCAACCCCCTCCCCCCCCGGACACCCCAGCTTAGAGTCTAGTCAGCGACAAGCCAGCGCCCCGGGGAATTGTACGCTTTAGTCCAAGAGATGCGGCCGTCACTGTTCGCGGCAAGCCCGTCTTGGCGAGCGGACAGGAAAACCGTTGACCTGCTGCAGGGTGAGCATCCCGGCCACCGCCTCCTTTTGGTGGAAAAAAATTGAAAACGGGTCGCGGATCCTTGGAGACTTGGAGCTATCCGTCTTAGCGCCGAGCATGGCCAGATTCCTCTTCCGCAAGGTCACTTCCAAGCAGGAAGCCGAGAAGATGCTACCTTGAAACCGGCCCATCTTCGCTCGCTCGTTTGAAAGAAACACGAACACCAGGGCTTCTCCGCACCACCAACGCGTGGGGATCGAGTATGGAGTCGTTCGGGGCGATCGAGACCCCAGACCCCCCCAATCAGGAGGCGAGCATGCGCAACGGGACAAGGGGTAGACCACGACCCCATTCGCCCGTGCAAAAGCCGCCCTTGTTGGTATCATGGACACGTCGTGCGACTACAAAAAGGCCCGGATTGCTGCCGCCGATGTCTCACTCCTCCGAATCCCGGCATCCGGGTGTCTGTTGTTCCCCCATCGTCTTTGATTAAAATTCGAGGGAACCCCCAGATCCAGTCTGCGCACACCAGACTCACGCGCCTCCTCAACACATATCGAGTCGGTCGCAGACTCCGACAAACACTTCAAACATGTCGCTGTCGTCGAGGGTATTGCAAAAGATCGTGCGGAACGAGGCCATGGCCTCGGATCCGCACGAGATCTACGGCTGGCGTGTGTATCTGCTTGCGTACTCGGTAAGTTTTGTTTACACGCACCTCCTCCCAGCAACAAGGTGTGTATGTTGCAAGGGGTCAATTTGCAATGCTGATACCAGCCTGTCTCGTAGGCATGCTTCGGCGCCATGTCCTTCGGCTGGGACTCGTCCGTCATCGGAGGCGTCATTGTCCTGCCACCATTCATCCGGGACTTCGGACTCGGTGATCCCAAATCGCCCGCGTCTGCCAATCTCGCTGCCAACATCGTCTCGACTCTCCAAGCCGGCTGCCTCCTCGGTGCTCTGGTCGCCTCGCCCATGACAGACCGCTTCGGCCGCAAGTGGTGCCTCATCGGCGTCTCCATGATCATCATCGTCGGCGTCATCATGCAAGCTGCCGCCAGCGGGAATCTGGGACCCATGTACGCCGGCCGTTTCATCGCCGGTTTCGGTGTCGGCGCCGCCAGCACCATCAACCCCATCTACGTCTCCGAGAACGCGCCTCGTGCCATCCGCGGTCTGCTCACCGGCCTGTACCAGCTCTTCATCGTGACGGGTGGTATGATTGCCTTCTGGATCAACTACTCGGTCAGCATCCACTTCCCGGCGACCAATATCATGTACATCTTCCCGCTCGCCGTCCAGGCGCTTCCGGCGCTGTTGCTGTGCGTGTGCATGTTGATGTGCCAGGAGTCCCCCCGGTGGCTGGCCCGTCAGGACCGGTGGGAGGAGACCAAGGCCATCCTCTCGCGGATCCGCAACCTGCCCCCCACGCACCCGTACGTCCAGGACGAGTTCCAGGAGATTGTCGACCAGCTCGAGCACGAGCGCAACATGATCGGCGACGCCAGCTTCATGAGCCTGCAGCGCGAGATGTGGACAATCCCCGGCAACCGGCGCCGCGTGCTCATCAGCATCGTCCTCATGATCTGCCAGCAGATGACGGGCACCAACGCCATCAACACGTACGCGCCCACCATCTTCCAGAACCTGGGTCTCACGGGCACCTCGACCTCGCTGTTCAGCACCGGCATCTACGGCATCGTCAAGGTCACCAGCTGCATCATCTTCCTGCTCTTCATGGCCGACTCGCTCGGCCGCCGCCGCAGTCTGCTGTGGACATCCATCGCCCAGGGCCTCGCCATGTTCTACATTGGTCTCTACGTGCGCATCTCGCCGCCCAAGCTGGGCCAGGATGTGCCACCCGCCGGCTACTTTGCGCTCGTCTCCATCTTTTTGTTTGCTGCGTACGTTTGTTGTCTCTTGAAAAAAAAAAAAAAAAAAAAAAAAAACCTTGGCCCCCCTCGACAAATCGTCATGATCTACTGACATGACGCTCGTTTCGCAGCTTCTTCCAATTTGGCTGGGGTCCCGCATGCTGGATCTACGCCAGCGAGATCCCCGCCGCCCGCCTGCGCTCCCAGAACGTCGCCTACGCGGCCGCCACGCAATGGCTCTTCAACTTTGTCGTCGCCCGCGCCGTGCCGACCATGCTTGTCACTGTGGGAAGCGACGGATACGGGTGAGTTTTAACTTCAGATTTGCCTCCCTTACTAGCCAAAACAAAGACTGATTCCCCCCCCTCTCTCTCTCTTCTCCAGAACCTACCTCATCTTCGGCAGCTTCTGTTTCTCCATGTTTGCCTTTGTCTGGTTCTTCGTGCCCGAGACCAAGGGCATCTCGCTCGAGGCCATGGACGCCCTGTTTGGCGTGACCGACAACACCACCAAAAAGTCGCTGAGCAACGAGGAGGACACCAGGGAGAAGGAGAAAGAGAAGGACATGCCGCAGGTCCGCGAGACGGAGCTTGCTTAGGCTGGATTAGAGGGATGTTCGTACAAGGGGGAAAAAGTTATAATGCGTCGTGGCATGCTAGACTTATAGAATCTGCTGTACTAAACGAGGCCAGACTATTTTATTGTCTACTGTTTCAAGGCTGTTTGTGAAAGACCGGATCCGTCAATAATTGTGGTTAACCACCTGTCATTTGTGCCGCCTTATCACTAAAGCGAGTATTGCCTCGGACTCTTTGTTCTTGCCGTTGTCGCACGATGCATTCCACAAATCCGATTGCGGCTCTTAAGCATTCCATTCATTCTCGAGACATACCCAAGAAATCACCATCAACGTCACAATGCAAAATTTGGTCGGAGCAGGTAGGGGCAGCGGAGTATCATTATTGGGCGGGCATCGAGCCCATCCATTGGTATCACGGTATCGTATCATCCTTAACGTGCCTAAAAAGCAGAAAATGCAAATTGCTACGAGGTGTCATGTCCTCGAGGTACCCTAGATACCGAGGCTCCCATCCAGGGCCGCCTCAAGATGCCGCTGCATGACTAGCACGAGTTGGCCGGGCAAGCAATCATGGTGCCCTTGGTGTAACCATCAACGCCGGCCAGCGTGAGGACAGCACCAATGACACCGCCGAGTCCCTCGCCAGCAATGAAACCTGTGAAACGAAACATAGTTAGTCGTGGCCCCTTGTACTCTTCTGCAAACGAAGGCGGAGAAACTCACCAGCAGCGACAGCATAGCCGTAAATGTCCCAGGTTCTCATGCTATACTTCCTCCAGAGTGCGGCAACGATGGCGCCGAGCAGCGCAGCGTTGGCGAAAACGGGGGCAGGAATAACCCAGGACAAGGCAATGGCACCCCAGTTGGGTAGCCACTTGCGGTACTTGTCGCGCTCGCCAACCAGGTAAAAGTGGCGAACCACGACCTGGATGATGGAGACGACGCCCATGACGATGG
Source organism: Chaetomiaceae sp. B2702 (assembly GCA_023628455.1). Lineage (NCBI taxonomy): Eukaryota > Fungi > Ascomycota > Sordariomycetes > Sordariales > Chaetomiaceae > Chaetomiaceae sp. B2702. The sequence goes on along the minus strand of JAMAKP010000008.1, from coordinate 250,219 downwards.
CAAAGATGCCGCTCTTGAGCGGGATCGAGACGCTGGGGTCGGTGACGGCCTGCGCCACGGCGGCCCACGCCGACACGGATGGGACAAAGAAGGGGCATTGCGCGCCCGCATCCACCTCCTCGTCGGTAAACGGCTTCCAGATGCACGGGTAGGCCGACGTGAAGAGCACGAATAGGCCCGGGCCGAGCCAGACGGAGACAAAACTACCGATGGACTGGGCGATCCACTGCTTGACGGGCGACGTGCCGACTAGGAAGCCGGTGCGGAAGTCGCTTACGAGCGCCGTGGCCATGTCAGCACCACCCGAGGCGAGAGCGCCAGCCACCAAGTTGATCTTTTGCGCGTGCTGAACCGAGTAGCCGCTGTGCGACGTGGCACCGCCGAAGATGAGCTGTGACGCCTTGGCGGCGGCCGTAAGGGGCGTGGTGTCGGTGACAGCGCCAATCTGGATGGCCAGGAACGAGAAAAGGAAAGCAAGGATGACGGCAAGAATGGTCAGACCGGGATGAGTCTCCCACTGGAAGTGGAAGATGATCATGCCAACGACCAGGGTGACAAGAAGACCGAGACCCCACATCCACGTCTTGACCTGCTCCTCAGGCGGGAAGGGGTCCTCAACCACGTTCTCGTCCTTGATCTGGTTCGCGCCATGCTTGGCGAAGAAGGCGTTTGACTTGCCGCGGGAAACTAGCGTGTTGTTGATTCCCCCGCAGGTCTGGTTCCACACCGACTTGAGTCCAGACCAGATGGCCTTGTACTGCACGAACAACTCAGCCATGGAAGAGCACACCATGACCATGACACCGGGCCAGAGGAGCCAGTACCGTGGGGACGGAGTCTGCTTGCCCAGGTTGGCGAGGGACGAGAAGGTGTAGTAGCCATCCCACTTCGGATCGTCGGTCATCTGAAGACCAATGCACTCGCCGTAGTGCACCAGGGCGGGGCCAATGATGGCCCAGGCAATCACAGAGCCGGCAAACATGGAGATGGCGGGGTTGAGGCCGATCAGGATACCAGAGCCGATGAAGGCCGGAGTCCATTCAAAGTACCAGCCCCAAGACTCGATGTTCATTGCCCAGCTGGTGTAACCGCTCCAGATGTGGATCCAGGTGAAGAAGTGCCAGTCGTACATGATACCGAGCGCGTAGTAGGATGTCACGCGGTGGACGAGGGAGCCGATGAAGCAGATGGCGAGGCACTTGAGCTTCTTGATAGCGTCCAGGCTGCCCGCAGCGCCGGCGTGCATGGAGCGTATTGTCAGCGCAACGGCGGTTGGCGTGGGGAACATGAGCTTCAGCTCACGGGCGACCTGAATAATGAAGAACTTGCGGAGCGGGGTGACGTAGAAGATACCGATGAAGGAGCTGACGAGGGTGATGGTGAAGATGGCGCCGAGGTCGTCCTTGGGTGAGCGGTTCTCGCCCATGACGCCGAGGCGGTACATGGCCGGGATCGCGGCAACGAAGATACCGCCAGTGCCGCCGGCACCTGTCGCGGCAGCCTGGACAATCGAGTTCTCCTGCGGCCCGAAGATACCGCCGATGAAAGGCAGCTTTCCCCCCGATTTCTCCATGAGCTTCAGGACGCCATAGCCGAAGATGGCGCCGAACATGTTGGCGCTGAATGTGAAACCCGTCTTCAGACCTGCGGGCAAAAAAAGCTGTCAGTATACGCCTCACTGGGTCGCGTGCCCGTCTCCATCGGGCCGGGGCCGGCCAACAGAGCAAAGTAAGAGGGGCAACGACTTACCGAGATATAGATTGGATGCGCAGACCAGCGAGCCCAGGATACAGCCGACAACGACTGCCCTGACGGTGAGGGGGTTCGCTTCGTGGGGGATGGTGGCGTCCATGAGCAGCGGCCGAAAGAGGTCCTCTTCTTCCTCGATATCGGTCTCGGTCCCGGCCTTCTCGATCTCGACATTCTGCATCTTGAGATCGCCCACATTCTCATGGGGCGGCTGGCTCTCCGAGAACGGGTGAACCGTCCCGGCGGCCGCATTGGCCTGAATGGCCTGCTTCTCGTCCATGGTAGGGGTGGGTTGGGTGAGTTGCTGGGTCGGGTCGGTATCTCTCAGACAGTGCACGACCGCCGGTGAGAAGGGTGCTCCCGGCCTGGGTTGGCGGGGAGGCGATTGACGATGGGGAGGGGATGGAATGGGAACGTGAAACGAAGAAGCCCAGGGGAATGGGAATGCTGCGGTATGGCGGGGTGTATTTAAATCAGGAAACTGCCTCGGGCTGTCGGTCTGTTTCTCGGCCGGTGGGTGGTGCGTCGAAGTGCAGAGTGCAGGCGAACTGCCCTGTGTGGTAACCCAGCCCTTGTTGGCGTGTTTCTCGTCGAGCGGCCAGGGCGAACCGGAAGCAGAATGTGTTCTGGCCTGGGCTTATCCGGTTGCCACTCAAGGCACCCGGCTGCCATGTGCTGCCCCATTTTTGCCCGTGCTGAGGGAGGGGGCACGGGGGATGGAGATGGGATGGAAACACTCTCTGCCGTGAATTGCTTTGGCCCGTCCGGCATGCATGTTGTTCGAGTGGTGTGGGGTTTCCCGCCGAGGCACAGGGCAGTATTGCAGTATCAAAATGGCAGCAGGCAATTGGCGACCTGCGCAATCGGCCACTCAATGATTCGCCGGAACGAGGAGGTCAAGCCCAGATTAGGCAGGTCGATAGCCACCGTTTTAACGAGGAAAATTGGGGCCGGCCACCGGCTCCGACAAGAGAACGCCCCCAACACAGTGATTTTGGTACGCTAGGGGCATGCGATGCATGGTGGGAGTTGCCGATCCGGCAAGTGCTATTCGTGTGGGGATATTTTAACCTCCCTTCCGGTGCTTGGCTCTACAGTCGATGATCGGGTTGGGATCCTCGCACGCACAGTGCATTGAAACAGGGAGCGAGCAAGTCAGGGACTGCTGTTTGATCCAAAGCCACTATTTCCAGATGTTCAATTGAGATTCCTCTCTTTCTCATGCGTACGCAGTGCCACGGGAGCGAACACCATGCAATTTCCCGTACCCCTAATCTCAACCGCGGCCTGGAGGCGAGAGGATCGACATGCTTATCGCCTCGCTGTAACTCCCCAGCATCCAGTACATAGTACATACAGTGCGGTTGCGGTTGGTGCGGCGGCGGGTGAATCTCGAGGGCAAGGGCGCGCGGAGTCCTGATTGGCCTATTCCACGCGCCTGCCGTCGAACGGGCAGGTTGGCGGCGTCGGCGCAGAAGCCACCATGCCGGGAACAGCAGGCGACTTGGCTGGTTCGCATGAGTGTGGACATCCCCGCTCTGGTTGAAACGGCCACATGGGTGATCCTCTCAACATTCCGATCTCAGGTCCACCGCGAACGGATTACACTGCCATAACGGGCTTGGACTTGGGATTTGTGGCATACACAGTCGCTTCTGGATCTTCCGTTATTTATTTATTTTCGGCGATGAGTTGAGGTCTCGAAGGGCGCAGACGTCGTCGAGAAACTTGCACAGGGGGAATTGCCAAATAATATCAAAATACAACAATTGGCAACACACTCTACCATGGAGTGGCAATCGGCGGGGCACTGTGCAGCTGTGCGACTGACACGCAATACGCAATGACACCCCAGAATGTTGGACATGTTTTTTCACCGGCGTTGGGTGGCATCGAATGATCAAACCCCATATTTTGTCGACACCATTGCAGTCCCCCTCGAGGAATTCCAGGCTGGGCCAATGCGGACGACGCTGTCGAGATGACATTATTGACCAGGAACCCGCTGCATCCAACATCAAACAGGAAGGTATTTTCACTTACCCTGCGATACTCAACCTGGTTGCCCATGTGAAAGTGCCCAGGCCCACGACCCATGGTCCACTCCTTTGTTCTTTTGCCAACCGAGTTCGGTGGTGGATGCATACGGAGACACGGAGAACACCGTTACCAGCCATGCCAGCGCACCAGAGATGACATGGATGAGCCCGCCATTTCCGATATCTGGAGGTTCCAGCACGCCGGATGCACGCAGGCACCGTGACAGCGTGCAACATACCTTGCAGCGGTTCGAGCCTCGCGCGATCCAGGATCGGTTCGAGCGTGTCTCGGGTCCATCTCGCAACGGCCACAAGTGTGGGCCGCAGTCGCGCAAGAAACAAGGAAAGGCACTTCGAAACTCGTGCCATATACGAACCTCTATCGACCCGGAAATCAGCTCACGGCCTTCCTTCTCAAGCACTACGTTATCCGTTCTTGCAGGTGCTTGCGACCCCTGACCTCATCCTCCGACTGGATACGGACGCGACTTCCACCCACCTCCCGCACTTGGCTGCCGGACTAATAGTATGTAGGTATGTACAATATTGGGGAAGCAGCTCGCTTATCTGCCCTGTTGTTGGGTCATTTAGGTTCCATGTTATTCCCGACCGGACCACAAACACCAGCACCTGCCAATCAAGGCAAGGGGCGATTGGCAGTGTTGGCGGCCAATCATGTCGGATGTGTAGTAACATGAGGCGAGTTTTGGTATCCAGATGCGAAGACTTGATATCCGCAGGAACCCCAAGGTAGCAACCCAAAGCTTCCCAGCAACAACGATCCGCGAGAACTTTTGAGGCTCATGCCGCAAAGTTTTCCATAGGTTCTTCATCCACTTTTTGGGTCCCCTGCAAGTCGCTCCCCAAGCAGGGGTCCGGGGCCGACCCGGTGGGAACTATCAGGCATGCGTCGCCAAGCGACAAAAGCTTGTCTCCTGCCCTTCCTGCAACAGTGCATTCGCCAAACGCCATCCCGAGTCAACTAGCGTTAGAAGGAGCACCCTATGTCCACCACTAGGCCAGGGCCGTATTTGGCCAAGCTCCAGCCCTCGTGTCCAAGTGAGAGTCCGGAGTTACCGAATCCAGAAACCAGTCGCCAGAGCACCATTCTATCCAGGGATGACGAGGCCGAGGATGACTTGTCGTCGGTCGACGCCCTTCGCGCGACAGATGACGGTTTATCGTCTCGTTGATTACGGGTTGTCGGCAGGCTAGCCATGTATGTACCAGTAATGCTCAGTCAGCCAACGTGGATATCTCCAGGTCACTCCACACTAAACTCCGATTGTGCGAGCAACTCCGAAACTGCAATAACGGATGGAGGTGATGTGGAGGTGATGTTGCGACTTGGTAGGCAATAACAGAGTCGGAAAGCCGATATGTTGTATATTTAGTCTTAGAACTCTCTCTCGTGAGGGGCCTCAAGCTAATAATACTTTTGCTGGGATATGCCCCGGAGAGAGGCCGAGGACCATATATCCGCAATCAGAGCATTTGTATTTGGAATCTGAGTCGTGCACTCCCACACATAAAATTCTCCAATTCAAGATTTTTGTCACCTGCCGGCTGCCGCTAAACAACTATGTGGAACGACTTCCCTCTTGGTGGTTGCAAAAGTCTGAGAAAGACTCGGAAGATCAGACCAGACAGCAGGATGGGTCAATCAATGGTGATAGTATTTCATGCTCGAAAGTCGCGAGTTGCTTTTATACTTGCCTTTTTTTTAAACATACAATCTAGGTAGTCACTGTGGCCGAGCCGTCTCGTGCCTAACTAAGGTAAACGTAAGGTGCTTAGGGATGTGTGTACTGTACATATAAATCAAGGTCAATGCCAGCTGGGGGACAAAACTGCGTATCTCAGCACGATGAAGGTCCAGTACATGTTTCTTGTCAAATATCTTTAAAAGACAAAAACAAAAAAAAAAAAAACCTAATTGAATAGTGTAGTACGGATGCATAGCATTCCCGAAATTTTTTTTCCGAGACATGGCCTCAGGAATAATCAAGCGCCCAGGTCTGCAGGCTCTCGGCCGTTGCCAGCGCCCTTTGAACGTTGACAAAATCCCGGCATGTCGGTCCTTACTCGCTTCCCGTTGTACCCGTTTTTGCGTCAGTGATAAAATAAATGCCCCAGCCTTGAGCTGATTGAGGTCCTTCTGAAAATTGAATGATTGAACCGTTCCTGCTATCTAAATCACAACCGGTCGAGGCACCGAGCATGGCAGACACGATCTGGGGGACTCATGGGCTTCTACTGCCAATGTGGCTTCCTATTCTACTCTTTGCTCCTGCCACTGCGGCATCTCAAGGAAAGACACGGCTGCAAACCTGGCGCATCGTCACGCTGCGTGGCTCTCCATCCCAATTGAACTTGCATTTTCTGACCGGTTGCCTACACCTGCCCGCTGGGCTCATCCACTACCTTATCACCTCACATACTGCCTGCACGCCCGCATTGAATCACAGTTTGCAATTCAGTGGGAAACCTGTCATTCGTCGCCACAATTCGATTTCGTTACGTTGATTGCCTCGTCCACATCCCTGACGGCCCTGCCAACGATATCTCATCGCCTCAACCTGGACAGGTTCTCGGCATTATGCTGCCCATTTCAGCTCTCATTGCCGCCATTTTCGCGGTTGGCGTCTATGCTAGAGTCTTGCCGCCTTCCTCGAGCATCCCCAAGGTCAATCGCCCCGTCACTCTCTCGTTGAAGCAAGTTCGCAACGCAAATTTCGTCCGGAACGGCCCGGTTCAACTGGCCAAAGTTTACAGCAAGTACGGCGTCCCCGTCCCAGACGACCTCAAGGCAGCCGTGGAACGGATCCGAAGCAGCGCACGTAAGCGGTCAACTGGAAGCGCCCAGACGAATCCGGAGGAAAACGACGTCGAGTATTTAACACCGGTTTCCATCGGCACCCCCGAGCAGGTGCTTAACCTTGATTTCGACACAGGATCCAGCGACCTTTGGGTGTTTAGCTCTGAAACGTCTCGGAGCGACGTAGAAGGACAAACCACCTACGATCCGAGCAAGAGCTCCACGGCCCAAAAGCTGCAGGGCTTCTCATGGCAGATCTCATATGGCGATGGCAGCTCCTCCAGCGGCGATGTCTACACGGACACAGTCACCGTCGGCGGCCTGGCGGTCTCATCACAAGCCGTTGAAGTGGCAAAGAAGGTTTCGAGCGAGTTCACCTCTGACTCCAACAACGATGGCTTGCTAGGTCTTGGATTCAGTTCTATCAACACGGTCGAGCCTGTCGCCCAAAAGACCTTCTTTGACAATGCCAGGTCTGCGCTCGATGCGCCCGTCTTTACTGCTGATCTCAAATCTGGTGCTCGTAAGTCGCTGGTTTCTTCGTGCGACTCGTTCCGTCCGAGCCGTTAGATTGACACGTTGTTTCGTAGCGGGCCACTACAACTTTGGCTACATCGACTCAAGCGCCTACACCGGCAACTTGACGTATGTAACCGTGGACAGCAGTGATGGCTTCTGGGGGTGGACAACGTCAGGATATGCGATCGGTTCAGGAAGCTTCAAGAGCACCACGTTTGAAAGCATTGCGGACACGGGTACGTCCCTGCTCCTTTTGCCCACTTCTGTGGTCTCGGCCTATTACGGAGAAGTCAGCGGCGCAAAGTACGACGCCACACAGGGTGGATATACGCTTCCTTGCAGCGGCAGCGTCTCGGACTTTTCATTTGGTGTGGGAGACAAGGGCGCCAGGATCACTGTGCCCGGTGATTACGTCAAGTATGCCCCAACTGGCACAAGTGGGAAGACGTGCTTCGGGGGAATTCAGAGCGACTCGGGCATTGGATTTTCCATCTTTGGAGACGTCGCTCTCAAGGCTGCCTTTGTCGTTTTTGACGGCGGCAACCAGCAGCTGGGCTGGGCGAACAAGACATTGCAGTCCCATGTCTGACGGGAGTTCGTTCTGGGCCGAGTTTGCGCATGTAGGAGGTTTTTCATCAATTCTTTGGCGCCGCATAGAGCTAGCTGAGATTGATCGGAAGATTTGCATTTATGATGCCCAAGAATGCGTATATGTTCCTAAGTTTACCGGCGAAGCTTTGCTCTCTACTGCACTGGTCTCGCCTACTAAAGGAGAAGTCAATATTAGCGGCGAGAGATTTTAGAGCCTACTGATCAAACTTGGTCATTAGCCAGTTTCTCGTTGAGATTTAATTGACGTTGGTTGATGCAGACAAGATGGACTACTCCCGCAGTCCCCAGGTTGCAAAAGACACAGAATACATGTTGTATGCGGTTGGCGGGGATCCCCCAAGGTCAAGTATGGGCATCTCGAATGCCCAGATGGCGGAAGCTCACTGAACTGTCTAATGCCCCGATTAGGCAAAAATGAGGTCGTGCCCGGGTTCGAACCGGGGTTGTTGGAAATTTGGGAGAGGAGAACCTCATTTCAAAATCCAAAGTGATGACCGCTACACTACACAACCTGTGGAACCTCTTGGTGCAGAAGTTGCCACATGCGGCTTTTGGCGTTGCTTTATGCATGAATTCCGCAAACGCGGGACAATGAATTCATAGGCCGTTGGCGCCTGGCTGTATTCCAAGCTCCGATACGACTAAATGCAGCTAACCTCGGCGAAGACCAATATGATGGGCAGCCTTGCGAAGAATGAACGCAATCTATATTTACCTAGATTCGTGTCACATCTCGTCAGTTGGCAAGGTAATGGGGCTGGGGTTCTATCCTGTCCTCGGAGGGGGGTTCAAGCCTACTCAGCGAGGCTTGTGGCCCCAAACGGAAGCTCTTTGAAAACTTCAATCTCCCGCTGACTTGTTGAGGTGTCGGAGTTCACCTCAGCCTGGAGGTACCAACCTGCTAACAAGCCCAGCAACCTATTACTGCAACCATGGCTGTCTTTGTTGTTTGAAAATACAAGTGACTCACGCAGTGAAATGTAGAGCTTGCAGGTACCTACAGTATGGTGTCACACCTCGAAATGAGCCTTGTTTTCGGGTATCTGAGTCCTCAACGCCATGTATCCATGTATCCCATGGCTCCCATGCAAGCCGTATGTCCGTGATTTGTCAACGGAAATCTTGGAGCATATGCAAGCGAAAATATTTCACAGTTCTTCCTCGTCATCTTCCAGCACCGGGATCTCCACCTGGAACTTGGCGTCCGGCTCATCCGCATCCGGGTCTAGTAGCGCGAAAGCGACATAACTGAGGTCCGTCAGTCCCTTCTTTCCCAGAGTGTCGCTCGGCTGTGCCTTGAGGTTTTTCCACCCTTCGGACAGGTCATTGGGGTTCTTGGGGATCGCGTATGCAAGCTTGACATCATTGTCGTTTGCCGGGAGCGGCGTAGCCTCGGGTTGGTCGTTTAACGCGGTCAGGCCGTTGGGGTAGCGGTCTCGGAGAATCGAGAGAAGCTCGGCGCTAAGTTGGGAGAACGTCCAATCGAGCATCGCGAATAAAAAGATCGTGTGGACGCCATATTTTAGACGGACCGTGATTAAAGGATCGTCGACGGAGTTCGCATTGCGCGGCTGGTGATCGGGTTAGCGGGAGTAAAGTTAGTGCCGGTGCCATCAAGCTTGTTAAGAAATAGAATGGCGCAGCGTTGCGGAAATATGCTGATAGCTCATACCATCTTTGTATACGCCGTGCGGAGAGGCGGGAAAGACCAAGGATCGGATATTTCTGCTGGCGGTACTCAAGGGATAGTGACATGAGAGAAGTAGGGATGATGGAGGAGTGTGGAAAATCAAGCCATCTGCCGCTGGCACTGACACCCCGCTGGACCCGCACCACGCATGGGCGATTGACGCTAAAATTGGAGCTGGGTGGGAGCTTGGACCATCACCAGCCCAAAGAGCATTTTACAACGGCCGAGCACTGCAGGCATCAAATCTTCGATCGATGACTTGGACATGACAAGAGAAATTGACCCAACCCCCTCGGACAATGCAAAGCCACTAAACACCCGAGACATCTCAGTGGGAACTTCCTTAACGAATCTGTTTACTTGGTAATATCACGCCAATTTCAAGGATCGGCGCCGACGGTTAACCCTCCAAAACATAACCCAGCAAACGATGGCGACGGCAGCGGACAAGGACCAGTCGAGGGTGCTGCGCGAACGGCCACCCCCCCCATCCCGGGCCGAGCTTGACGAATATTATCACACCTCTCGCCTTGCCCTTCCTGCACCATTGCGGATTCCGATGGCCTCAGGTTTGGCTTACTTTGCTGGATTTACTTTGGGTACGGCCCAAGGAGGCAAGATGGCGGGTCTGCGGTTCCGGGCCGAGCATGCGCACAAGCTGCCCACCACCACGACGGGATGGTTCCTTTACCACAAAAGCAAGAACTACCACATGGCCTACGGCGGACTTCGAGAGGGCTTTAGAATGGGGTTCAAGGTGTCATTCTGGACCACGGCCATGTTCGCCATCGAGCAGATGTTTGACTCATATCGCGGGACCGCCGACATCCTCAACACGGTGACATCCTGTGTTACTGTTGCAGGAGGTTTCAGTCTTTGGAGTAGGGCTCTGTCACATTCCCACCACGCGGCATACTTTGAGATCGCTGCTGACATCGCGGCTGCACTACAGATCGTTTCTCTTTACCAATGACTGCTCGAACGACGAAAGCCGCGCTTGTCGCTGGATTTGTGTACGGAGGTCTCCAGGACGTCATGGGGATTGTGAGGGGGCGCCCTATCAGATACGTCGACTGGATCAAAGTGCAATTGGGCATACCGCGACAAGCGCAGCCCAGAAGCCAGTAGAGGACGGACTTTGCAAGTCGCGTCTTTGATACGAAGTACACCCCACCGGACCGGTCCATGGGGCTTGCGGCGGGCCGTCCCTGTCTCCAACGCCAAAGAATTCTTCCGCTTCGCCGATTCACAGTGCCCGGACATCCAATGGATAGATACATATGGGCAGACGAGGAACACAACCCCCACGTTCTCTCAGCGCACACGGCAGGTCGCGTGACCATTCCGACGATGTCAATTGGCAGAGGCGAGCGCCGACATCAACCGCTCCAAATCCCCGCTTGATCCCGCGAGGCGGGGATTGCGTTGCGATGAGGCGTTGGTTGCGATATGCCCGGCGTCCTTAAGCCGGCGGTTGCTCATCCGACGGGTCTCGGCTGGCCGCTTGGCAGGCCCCGCTTTGATGTGTTTCTGAGCTCTGGACGCTCATTGTGGGCTCGGTGGGGCAACATCTGCGATGCCGGCAGAAACCAGGTGCCCCACAGGCGCGGCTACCTGCGGTTTTCTGAGACGGGTCATCGATAACATCATCGCCTGCATCACTGAACCTTGACAAAGGCTGGTTCTGGACGCACAATCGCAATCATGTCGTCCCGAAATCCGCTCGGAGATTGGTGGATTCTGGTACGGTCGCGGCAGCCAGGGCGGCTGCGATAACGGCCGGGAAATGGCCGTGAAGCAGCATGGTTTGGGGGGATATATCTTTGCAGTTCATCCCATCGTATTTCGGGGCTGCGACCCATGATGCAACATCCGACCTCCAACCTTCTCTCGAACCCGCGGATCGGCCACCTGTCGGTTTCTTTCCATCATCTTCCCGAGTGCTTACTCCACTTCATCAGTGTCTAGAGGTGCAACTGCGCGAACCACAACTCAGGAACACAGTCGCAAAAACCATTACAAGGCAATTGCCCGTGTATCGCTGACATGGCATCGATCCCAAGGTCCCTACCCAGCATCCTTCCGCCATGTAGGCTCGCGAGAACACAATCAATTGTCGCGACAACATCAGCCATGAAATCCCCTCGCTCAGCCATCTATGCTTCCATTTTACAATCACACCGTATCCGCCAGACAACGACGAGATCCGCATCAACATCAACGCGCTCTTTGCACTCATCCTCCAACCAATCGTCGCCTTCTGGAAATATCACACTGAACGGCTCGGTCGACTTGGCAGACTCGACACACGAGCATCATAGGCCAGAGAAAATGCTTCAACCAGCACCTTTGGCTGTTCTGCCATTGACGAACGTCCTTCGGTCACTAATGACGACCGCCGTTTCGTCCTCGCCTCTCCTACTTCCACCTTCGTTGGCGATGATGTCCATCTTGGCCAACACCACCAATCCGGTACTCGACCCCGACAGAAACCCCATTCTCCGCCTCTTTCTCAAGAAGACCTTCTACGCCCAGTTCTGCGCCGGCGAGAACGCACCCGAAGTACGGCGGACCATCGAATCGCTTAAGAGCATCGGTTTTGGTGGCGTCATCCTGGGTTACGCCAAGGAAGTTGTGCTCACCGAGGCGCAAATGAAGGACCTCGCATCGTGCGAGTCTGGTGCTGCCGCCGAGGAATGTGTGCGGACCGAAATCACGCCTTGGGCCAATGGGACCATGGAGACTGTGTTGCTTGCGTCGCCAGGGGATTTCGTTGCTCTCAAATTCACAGGCGCCGGTAGAATGGCATTGCACGCTCTCTCTGAGCGCCTGCCGCCCTCCGATGCCCTCGCGTCCGCTATCGACGGCATCTGCCAGTTGGCCGCATCCAGGGACGTGCGCCTCCTCTTCGACGCTGAGCAACACGCCCTCCAGCCCGGCATCGACGACTGGTCCCTCGAGTTTATGCGCAAGTACAACACGCCAAAGCGCGCTGTGGTCTATGGAACGTACCAGGCGTATCTGAAGGCGACGCCCGCTACACTCAGCCGGCACCTCACTGCTGCCCGTGATGGTGGGTTTGCGCTTGGCGTCAAGCTCGTCCGCGGTGCGTATATCGGGTCGGATCCCAGGCACGTTATCCATGACACCAAGGCCGACACGGACGCAGCCTACGACGGTTTCGCAGAGGCGCTGCTGCGAGGGCGATGGAACGGCCAGCTCCAGCCGCAGACGGGCAAAACCACCGAATTCCCCAAAGTCAGCGTAGTGCTGGCCACGCACAACCGGGAGTCGGTGCTCAAGGCGCAGGCGATCCTTTCCGAGAAGAAGACCAGCAACAAATCTGATGAAATCGACGTCGCGTTCGCCCAGCTACAAGGTATGGCCGACGAAGTGAGCTGCGAGTTGGTGACGAGCGGTGATGAAGCCGGCGAGAAGCCCCGCGCCTACAAGTACCTCGTCTGGGGGTCCACGGGCGAATGCATGAAGTATTTGCTCCGGCGGGCGCATGAGAACCGTGATGCAGTCCAGCGGACAAGGGCCGGACGGGACGCTATGCGGACTGAGGTGATTAGGAGGGTTAAGAACTTCTTTGGATTTGCACGGTGAGAGGGGGCCGGGTAGTTAGATGGTGTGCATGGCATGGTGGCGTACGGGGAAGCGATGCATCTTGGTTTTGATGGTTTTTTCTTGGATGCCTTTTTTTTTCTCGCGGATCGTTCATGCACAGCGATTTTAGAGATATAGTGAGCATAACCAGCGCGTAATTTGATTTCTGAGAACATGGTGTCTCATCACACGGTTGTGGTGTTGTTTTGCTGCTCCCAATTCCTGGTGGTATAGCACCATCTGTCTCTCATGAACAACCATTCCTGTAATCGTGGACCTTGTTCGCCGTGGTCCCCATGTCAACCGTCAGCGCAAAACGGACATGATGTGATGGATCCCGGAGTCTCCTGTGTGACTCCACAACCCTCGTTGCTCTCGGGAGAAAGGATTTCCTCGCTCCTCGGGCGAGGAGTATTAGTCTAACGAGAGCCCAGTCTTACTCCGAACAGCGCTTTCGCATTGAACGGGATTTCTCGGGTTAACGAAAGTTCCTTCGGGTCCAAAACCTCCCCCGGGAGACTGTGGACGGCCAATGAAGCCTCAAGGGAGATCCCAGATTATGTTCTTCGACTCCAGTCCCATTCGTTCCTTCCCCAAGCCGTGCTTCCTCTATTTGTCCTGCGGCAAGATGCCCGCCCTTCCATTTCGGACCCACCACATCCTACTTCTCCGTGCACCTCACAACCCGCGCAACGCCATGCCCATAATGGCTAACCTCTCACTCTGCCTCCATCTCTCCTGTTCGTCGGCAGCCCGCTCCAGTGCCGGCACGCCGTTGAGCCGGTAGTATTTGCGCACTTTGGGCCAGTCAGTGGCCGTGGCGAGCTCAGCATCTGTTAAAGGCGCTGGGGCCCCCTCGACGTGTTTTGTTAGGTGGGCCCAGATGGTTTGTTGTGATTGTGTTTGTGTTGTCGAGGGTTCGTCCTGCGATGCCGGCGGCGGAGAGACTACTTTGACAACGATCAAGTCTTTTGTTTTGCCGGGGGCTATCCCCCATCTCCGGTAGGCATCTGCGATCTGGGGCAGAGTCAGCATGGAGACTATGTGCACCCAGGAGCGGATTATTGGCAGGTTGGGAGCAGCTACATTGTTGTTGGTGTTTAGCGACACCACGATTTCCGAGTGGACGTTGGGTGTCCGTAATGTCCCGTCTACCAGGACGTTGACTGCGCTGTAGACGGCCGAGAGTAGGTGCAGCCGCGAGATGACCGAGGAAGCGTCGATAAAGGCGTATTCAAACTCGCTGTTCCGGGATAGCAGCTGCGCGTGGAGAAACTCGGTATTAGCCACGTCACGGAATAATGCTGCGTATATCTGGTATGTTGGAGGAATGTGTTCCAGGCTAAGCTTTTCGAGAGCCATTGCCGCTGGGGGTGGGGGTGTTGTTCTACGGCTCGTCGAGGATGTAGTGCTTGCTTGGTGGTGACTTCGGGCTGACGGAGATGTAAGGGTATGGCCTGTTTCCGTTGATCGCCGAGTGCCCTAGACAAACAAGACGAATGGAATATTTCTTTTTCAACTGCATAAAACCGGCTCAGATGTTGATGAGCTTAGCTTCGGGATGGGCACTTTGGAAGGAAGGAGGGGCAGCGAGGGGTCTCCTGCAGAGGTGGGGCCATAGGGGATCGCCAAGGCTTCCGTCCTGACCCTAACCCAATGCGCCCATTGCTCGAAATCAGATGGTGGTTCCGGATGCAGTGCCGCGCATGGCCGGGTCCCGTGTCTGTGATCCCGACATTCTGGACGCGGCGCCTTCAATTTATTAGCAGAATTTCCTTGGCGGCAGGGTCAGGCTATCGCCCCCTGAACATCTGGGGCCGCGGCATTCTCCATCTCTCGCATCCATCAAACCATCGGTCATCGGCAAACCCCGTCGAGTTGTCCGATTCTCGAAACCGGCCAGGCGAGGCACGGGTGAATTCCCACGCACGCGTTCCACATTGTGCGTTGGGCCATCGAAGCAACATTCAATTGACGGGTCTTCCCCCCAACGCGCGCCGCCCGTGTTGGCGCGGCACAGCATCACGCCCAAGTGCACCGGGAGCTGCCGGTCGCCGAAACACCCGCCATGCCTCAAGCCCGTCCCCCCAAGCGCCCCAACGACGCCGACGATGTCCCGGCTGACGGCGCTTCGGCGCCGAAGGTGAAACTAGCGCGTCTCGATCGCGGGCCTGAGGACTTCTCCAACGTCGTAAAGAGCAAGCTGCAGTCGTACACGCGCACAGGGCAAGCATGCGATCGATGCAAGGTGCGTGCATTTGTGGTTGTCTGATTCCTTTTTGGATGGCGATCTGCTCCCGGCACCTATCCTGTCCGAGACTTTGATATGGCGATACTGACAGTTGCTTCGTGCAGGTGCGCAAGATTCGTTGCGACGCTCTCCCGGAGGGCTGTTCGCATTGCGCCACGCAGAACCTCGAATGCTATGTGACGGATCGCGTTACGGGCCGCACCGAACGGAGAGGCTATCTGCAACAGCTCGAGCGCGAGAAGGGTGCCATGCTTATCCATATCCGCGAACTTGAGAAACTGCTCGAAAACAGCGGAGTGGAGGTCAGGCCATGGCAGTTTCCGGGCTACACCACTACGTACCCCCCTGGGGTCAACTTCGATTCCCTCGGCAACCCCGTCCAGGACCCGTCTTCCAAAGATCAGTGGCAGCAGGTCGGCCTGCTGTGGGTCAAGAACGGCCAGCAGAAGCTGCCATCGAATAGCAGCCCTTACACGCCTTGGTCGCTGCTCGCATCCAGACCAAACCACAGCTACCTAGGCGTGTCGGCAGACGGTGCACTCCTCAGTTCTATCAAGGGGACAAAGCTGTCCATCCTTGGCACCACTATTGACATCACGTCGTCCGATGCTCCAGATATGGATGAGCCTCCCCCAGGAGCGCCCGTCGGCTCTCCGCTCTACAACAAATCCGTCATGGCCTTCCTCCAGTCCTGTGCCAACATCAACCCTCCACTGGGCAACGTTGACTTGCCGTCGAGGAAGGATGCATTTACCTACGCCGAATGGTACTTCCTCATGATCTCCCCGTTTCTCCCAATCCTGCACAAGCCGTCTTTCCTCCAGCTTGTAAGTTGTCACATTTTGTCCATCAACGTGTTCCTGTCACTGATCCCCGCCACAGTTAACGCGCATCTATGACGACCCGACCTTCAAGCCGACGGTGCCGGAGTTGGTCATCGTGCACATGGTCTTCGCCACCATTTATCTGCAATACGGCGTCAGAAACCGAGAGGAGCCCGAAAAGCATGCCCAGCTCAACGAGCTGTCCAACAAACATTACCATTGGAGTTTGAGCAAGTTTGTCGACCTCGCCGCCTCTCCCACAGTGATGGCTGTTCAGGCCCTGGCTATGATCGTCTCGCATACCCGGAACTTTCCCAAACCCGGGTGCTCCCTGGCCGTCGCCAGCATCGCCTTTGTTAAAGCCATTGAGCTGAACTTGCACAGAGCCGTCAAAATCCCCGGCGGCGGCACAACGTTGGAAAATGAGGTGCGCAAAAGAGTCTGGTGGGCCATCCTTGCCATCTTATGCACTCTGAATGGCCGGCTCGGCAGGCCGATGCCCATTTCAGTGGAGGAGTTTGACGTTGACTTCCCCGTCGCCATCAACGATGAGTACATTGGAGAGGACGGGATCCTGGATCCATCCCAAATCGGCCATTGCAACTACCACGTCGGGCTCATGGGCTTCAAGGTCACGCCGCTGTACATGGAGATGTTCTCCAAGATTTACAGCGTGAGGTGTGACCCCGACAAGTACGTTCAAGTTGTCAATCAGCTGGAGGAGACGCTGCGTAAGCTCTTGGACAACCTGCCCGACGAGCTCAGGCTGGAAAAGTGCCAGTCATCGAACCAAATCTTTGCGCTGTATACCCAGGCGTTTTGCCTCGAATTCACTTTGTGTCTCAGACATCCCTCGGTTTGTCTGACGGACGATCCGAAGATTTGTGCCGAGAACACGCGGATATGCGAAGACACTGCGCGGAAGCTCCTCAAGGTAATCGGATCGCTATTCAAGATGAAGTCATTGGACACAACCTGGTATCAGCTGGCCGTGTACGTCGCGGCTATGTTTTCGGCGCTTGTGGCACACTGGCAGCGGCGTTTCGACACAACGGCGTTTGAAGTTGCCGCTCTTCGGGAGGATATGTCACTCTGGCTAAGTATCATTGGGGAGATTGGGAACTTTATGGGTGAGCTTCCACAATACCAGAAAGCTGTGTTCGGATTGTCGCTGATGCAGTACTAGGCACTGGCCATCGCCTCGCAACTGAGGTGGGCGTTGTCGTTGAGAGAACTATCAACTGGATCGAGCGAGACATGGGTCATAGGCCCGGGTCGCCGGCCAGTCAAGGTACCCTTAAGCAGCAGTCACCGCCGTATCAGCAAGCCATGAAGTCGAAGCAGCACACAGACAGCCCATCAGTGCCCAGCAATGCAGTGACAGCCGGCCCGGAGCAACGCACCGCCGTCACGACGAACGGGAACAGCTATTACGATCCCGGCGTGACAGCACCCACAGCGCCATACCCGCCTCTCGGATACAGCGATCAGCAGGGCGGCGGGGCTACCATGAACCAGAACGGAAATGGGACAGCGGACCCCTCGGACGGGGCACAGTATCTTTATGCCGCCGCCTCTGCCGCGACAGCGGCCACTGCCTCGAGCACAGCGGCCACGATGGAGCAAGTCGCCGCAGCACAGAACCCCTTGATTGCGTTCGCTTCGCAAGCAACGCGGCACGTTGCAGGACAGACGGCGGATGACTGGCCTGCGCAAACCCAGCTGATGACGACGCATGGTGCAAACTTTGCAAATACATGGCAAGATTGGACAAACGCCATCCAGGACACCCAGGACCGGTACAGCGCCAATGCGCTGCTCACACTTAACGCCGGACGGCCAGGCGATGTCGGCGCTGGCGGAGTGGTTGATCATGTCGGTCAGGGGGATGGAATGGGCACTCCCCAAACTGGCCAGTGGCCGCTCCTGTTGTTTCATGACGGGACCGGGGGTGTGAGCGGGCCCTGACAGCATTCTATTCTTTGTCTCTCCATCCGAAGGGCGGTGTTTGATACCATTTTATACGGGCTTCTTTCCTTCTATTGATTTCGACTCGGATTTTCGGCATGTTGGACCGAAGCTTTCGGTCTGGGCACATCACGGCTCGTCGGGAGCCATCTTTATCCCGGCTTTGTGGTTAATACCCGGGGTTTCTTTCATTTGGGAAGTGGTGGGTGGCGTTGAGGTATCAAAGGGATATCCATCAGGTAACACACGCTGACTGACATTTTACTGTTTTACATGCACCTGGCGCTGTTGATTTCACGGAGACACGTGCCATCGCACCGGGCAACTGGGACAACACTATCTAATCACCTCTTCTTGGTCGAGGTTTGACTTTTTATGTACGGAGGCGGTTATAGAGCGTATAGGCGACAGGGCATTGGGAATTTGAACATAGGTGGCAGTTCACACCGTTCGATGTGGTAATTAAACCGGAGGCAAGACTTGGACTAAATACTCAGACCAGATTGTCCGTTCAAGTCCAAAAGATCTCGCATTCTGGCCCGAAAGATGTTGGCAGGGCTCCGAGGGGAGAATACAACCCTCCAGGGTTAGCAAGGGCCAGATCGGCGGTCACCCAGTTATGGTAACTGGCTTTTTTTTTTGTGACCTTTGGGCTGCATAACTAGTGTGCTTGGCGGGGGGCGCCAACAATATACCTATATAGTCTAGAAAATAGGGACTATGCCCTATAACGATTGTTTACGACATTAGTGCTAGTTAGAGCCTATATTGGTAAAGGTTAGTTACGATATATCTATTATAGTTTATAGAACTGCTAGCCTCCTATAGTTGGATATTTCAGCAGCGTTTAACATTGTCAACTATACCCGGCTACTAGCCACCCTATAGGAGCAGGGCTTCCCACAGTGGGTAGTAGGTTAGATAGGGGCCTAGTTAGGTAACTAGGTACCTATCTTCCACTTTGACGGCTAATAAGTAGAGGACATTCTAGTGGCCATAGGCGTACTACTAGCCAACTTAGGGAAGTATAGTTACACTAATTATAAAGGAAGCCAACCGAGGTATAACTATCATCTCGGGGGTTAGGGGATTGGGTCCCCCCTAGCTAAACAATCTGGAAAAACTATATAACTTAGAGTAGAAAAACCCAAATATTAGGAGCTAAGTGTTAGAGTTGCCTACACTATAGTCGCTTGTCAAGGAAGATAGTATCAACACTAGCCACACCAAAACAGGGCTATAGAATTGGTATCTTAATCTTATAGTCAGGTTTATATAAAGGCTGATCCTTAGGTCTCCTAGACCTATAGATATAGGACAGAGTCCCTTATATATATATAGTACCGCGTTAGGGTTATATTATATCTTCCTATATAGTGATCTTGACAATTTATCCTCCCCTTAAATAAGGTCGGTCCCCGACCTTATTATTATATAGTTAGATTACTATAGTAACGGGGCTAAATTATTGGGGTTTTATAATTGTAAATATCAAACAATTACTAAATAATTATAAATATATATTCTTACGCTTCCTACCCTACCTCTAAGATTTTCCTAGGGTAATAGGGCTAACCTATTTAAGTTTCGCTAGACAATCGTAAATACTAGTATCCTTACTTTTCCTACCTAATCTTTAGGACTTTCTATTTTACTTCTATACTATTGTTAATCAATTTCTTTCTCTATCTTATATTTAATATTATTTATATATCGCCCCATTTTTATTAACTTTAAGATAGATATTCTTTAGTTTATACCTATAGATTTACTTATAAATATATAGTATATATATACTATAATTAGAAATACTCCTCTTTAAAATAAATTCCTATCTAAAATATTATATAAGTTTTCAAGCTATTTAACTAAATATAACTAATATATTATATAATATAATATAAGTTATACTCTAGTATATTTTTAGGTTATTTTTTAAGATAAATTATAGATAATATTAATTTTTAGGATAGGCTACTTCTAGAATAATTAGTAATTAGATAGATCTCTAACTTCTAATCGATATAATTTCGACTTTATATAAGATATTAGATATTAATAATAAAGGATATAATAAAAATAATAAGGATAATCCCTTTCTCTTTTTATCTAATAAGCGCTATCGCCTTATTAAAGTAGCGATTATAATTATAAGGGACTTTAAGTCTATTAAGGCTAACTATCGCTCTTTTTATAGTCTTTTAGGTATAAGGCGCCCCTCTCCTATAAGTTTTTTATATTTATTATAATTGTATTTCTATAATTTCTAATTCCTTTTTAGGAAACTTTTACTCTATAGAAATAAATTTTTACTACTTGCTATACTACTTTTATATATAATTTTCCCTATCCTAATAGTTAAGATAGATAGGTATATTATTAGTTATCCTAATACTATATTTTAATACTAATTTATTTCTATTATATTAGACTCTTAAGGAATAGGGTTATAAGAGCCTACTATACTTAATTATTAATAATATTAGTTATATAGCCTAGATTTATATTAAAAAGTAGTTTTTAGCTAAAGTATAGATAATTACTACTAAAAGTAGTATTATAAATAATAATTACCTCTTCTATTAGTTAATTTAGGATTATATCCCTAATATATTAAAGGTATAATATAATATATTAGGGATTTAATTTAGGAGGTTTTTAGGGTTATTTTAGAATATTTAGTTAGTTTATTTATTAGATATACCTAATTCTATCTCTAGTAAAGACCCTTTAAGGTAATAGTACTACTAATATAATAAAGGCCCTTTAGGTAATAATAAATTGATTTTTAACCTATATCTATTATATAGTATTATTCTAATTATAATTTCTATTTCCTCTTTATCTTTAAGGCGTCCTATCTTTACCGTTTCTTCTAGTTCTTTTTATATACCTTTTAGAATTCCTAAATCTAGCTTTTTATATTTCCTATATCCTCTTCTACTATCTACTAATTAAACTTTAAAGGCTACCCTACCTATTTAATAAAAAAGAATACTATATTTTTAATCTTCCTTTCTCCCTTAATTTCTTCTACTTCCTATTCTTTATTATCCTTTAAATTAAGTATTAATATTTCTTTACTTTCTTCTTAAGTCTATATATACTATAGTTCTAGTAGGTTAATAGGGAAAATATTATATAAACGAGAGTATTATTTTAGAAAAGCTAAACGATATATTAGTAAACTAACTATATCTAAAATCTAAAAGGGTCCTATAAACTTTAAGGTCAACTTCTTATAAGTCTTTAATTTTAGATTTTAGGTAAAGAATAGAACTAAATCTTCCTTTTAAAATAACTTTTCTTAATATTTATTATTATAATATTATTTATAGTTTACTACTACCTTCCTTTAATACTATTTAAGTTTTTTCCTAATTTCTATAAGCTTCTAGATTTGTTTAATAGTATTATAGTATACTCCTCTTTTAAAAGTATTGCCTTTAATATATCTAGAGATCGATAGATTATAGCCTATAAAAGCTTAAAAAGATAAAAGTTAGATAGTTATATTAATAGTATTATTATAAATAAACTTAACTTCTAGAAGAAGATATATCTAGATATTAGGGTTAGTTAATATAAAGTATCTAAAATATTAAATTAAGGTTTAATTACTTCTTTCTATTTAACTATTAGTTTAGGGGTAAAATACTATAGAAAGTCTTCTATTAATATAGTTTAAATAGTAAAGATTGCTCTAAAATTAAAATACAAATACTAAACCTTAGTTACTAATATAGCCGTCTAGTATACTATATTTAAGTTTAATCTTATAATAGATAATTTTAGCTAATTTTTAGCTTATAATTTCTAAAGATATAGTAAAGAATCGATTTATTTTTATATAGTAGTTAACTATAATTGGGATTATATCTTTTTTATTACTATTTTAAACTATTAAAGTAAGGAAACCTATAATAAAGTCTATACTAATTTTCTACTATAGTTAGCTTAGAATTAGAAATAATTTAAGATTACTATAAGGTTAATACTTTCTTAGTTTATAGGTTTAATAGATATAGTAAGTCTTATAATACTCTTTAATATCTTTTTAGAGCTCTTTCTAATAAAACTTTCTTTAAATAAGTTCTAACGTCCTAACTAGACTAAAGTATCCTACTAATAAATCGTTATAAAAGAGATAAAGAATCTCTACTTTTACTACTAGCTCTATTAGGATATATAACCTCTAGTTATATAGGAGTTTACCTATTTCTCTAGTCGACTACTCTTTAAAGGCGCTTATTTTTCGCCTAGGATTCTATAGTCTATCTTTAATTTTCTAAATAGTATTATCTATAGCTTAAAGTTTAAGAATGATTTATTTTAAAGGCTTAGATATCTTAGGGATATAGACTTCTTTTATATCTACTATTCGATAGGCTTGCCTCCTAAGGATAGTTAGTATTTTTCTAATCTATCTATCCTTATTAGGATATACTATTAACGATTTAATAGTAATTTAAAAGCGTTCTATAGTTATAATATTAGTAACTTAGTTAGCTTTAGCTATTTTATTTTATAATATAGGTATCTACTCTATATTATTTAGATATAGTTTATTATTATAATTAGGTCTTCTTAATAGCCTATTAGCTAGGTTTTATATCCTAGGCTAATATTTAATAATAAAATCGAACCCTACTAGGTATATATACTATCTAGCTTACCTTCTATTAAGGTAGATCTATTTTATAAACCTCTAGAGGTTATTATAGTCTAAATATACTATAAATTTATAGCAACTATCTTCTAGATAGTACCTCTAATATTTAAAACTCTTAATAATAGCTATCATTTCTTTATTAGAAATACTATAACCCTTAGCTATATCTATAAATTTAGTAGACTAGAATACTATAGGGTATCGTTAGCTATCTTTTATTTTTTAAAAGAATACTACCCCTATTATAAATAATAAAGTATTAGTCTTAAAAATAACTAGCTTTTCTAGATTAAAATATTATAATATAAAGGTATCTTAAAATATATCTTTAAGTTAGTAAAAAGCTACCTATTCTTTAGATAAAAAATATATATTATCTAGTTTATACCCCTTTCCTATACTAGTTAGAAGACTAGTTAATAGCTAGGCTATTCTTATAAAATTATAGATAAATTGTTAGTAAAAATTATAAAATCTAATAAAGATTTAAATATCTTAAAAGGTTTAAGGCTCTAGCTAATCTTTAATAGTCTAAATATATATTAGATCTATAGTAAGTCTATCTCGATTTATAATATAGCCTAAAAAATTTATTTAGTTTTAATAGAATTTATATTTACTAAGTTTATAATAAAGTTATATAGCCTAAAGTCTTTTAAGGATAAATCTAATATATTTTATATAAGATTTATAGTCTAGAGAAAAAAATAAGATATTATCTAGATAAATAATATAAAATTTATTAAAGAGACCTCTAAAGGCTTAATAGATATAGTTCTAGAATATTATTAAGGTATTTATAAAGCTAAATAATATAACTAAATATTTAAATAGGCTATATTAGGTCTAAAAAGCTATCTTTTATTTATCTTCTTCTTTAATCTAAATATAATAGTAGGTATCCTTAACGTCGAGTTTCGAGAAATATTAAGCCCCTAAGGTATAATCAAGGATCTTTAAAATTAAGGGTATAGGGTAGCGATTCTTAACTATAATCTTATTAAGTTCTTAGTAATTTATATATAATCTTAAGGTTCTATCTTTTTTAGGGATAAATAAAATAGGGCTAGCTATAAAGTTTTAAGATAGTTTAATATACCTTTCGTTAGGTTTTCCTTAATATAATCCCTAAGAATAGAGAGTTTATAATATAAAAGAGGGTAAATAGGCCTAATAGAGGGTATAATATCTAGTAATAGTATAATCTTATAATTAATATTCCTAAAAAAGAATAAAATTATAAAGTTATATATATTAAATATATCCTAATAATCTATAAGCTTAGGGGGGATTTTATTTATATTTCCTAATATCTTTATTTCTTCTTTATTAGAGAACAACTCTTATAGAATATTAGAGATAGTAAATAAAATAAAAACTCTAGCTTCCTAAATAATAAGTTTTAAAAAACTTTTTAAAGTATTAAATATAAACTTAGCCTTCTTTACCTATAAACTACTATTAATTAGTTTATAGAAAGAGTAAAATACCTAAATAACTTATTATAGATATACTAAATAGAATAAGTAACTTTTTTATAGTATAGTCTACTATAATATAGTAATAATAAACTATTTATAAAGTACTATAGAAATTAATTAAAGTAAAAGGAATATAATAGACTCTATAAATAGTAGTAAAAGAGTTATTAAACTATTAAATCTAAGGTAAAGTAACTTTAAGCTTTTATAAATAATATTTTAAGTAAACTAAATATTAATAAAATTAACTTCTATATAGGAATTAAGGTTAATAGTTATAAAAGGGTTATTTTAAATAACTAGGTAAGCCTTAGTTTAGAGATATAGAACTACTAATTCCCTATCTTCTATTTTACTATTAGTATCGGGGTCTACTATAGTTAGCGGCCGTTTCCCTAGCGAGATAGAGTCGATTTCTAAGGTCGTCCTAATCGTCTCCCCTCTCTATACCCCTAGTATCTTTCTAATATATAGTAGATTTAGACTTTCTACTAATAGTAGGATATAAGATATCTCTTTTTACTATAATTATAATAAATAATATTATTCTAATTTTTAGGGGTTAATTTATCCTAGTATAGAGGTATTTTTACCTCCTTTTTCTAATTATTATAGTTATATTAATATCTTTAATTTTATCTAAAATTACTATCTAATAGGGTATACTAGCCCTAATATAAATAGGAGTTGTCGCCTCTTTAGTCCTAATTCCTTTATAAGAATTAGTTATTTATTAGTTATAGGCTATATTAAATTTAAAATACTAGATTAACTATAGCTTTATAAGTCTTTAGCTTAATAGTAGTATAATAATAATCGATATTATTAATAATAGGCTTAGATAATTTAATATAAAAAGTTAATATTTAAATCTAGTTATCTTAAGCTAGAAATTTTACTTTAAATAATTTAAGATAGTAGTAAAACTTCTATAGGGTCTAGCTATTAAGCTATTAAGCCTAGTTAAGCTTCTTTATATAATCTAAGGTCTAATCTATAATATCGACGATATAGGACTTAGTCTATTCTATAAAATAATCCTAACTAGATTTGGCTTCTCGTTAGTCCTCCTCTAATAGGTTATTATAATAGCTATACTATTGGTTTTAAGGATACTTATCTATTTAATCAAAAGTATAGAGAATTTGGTTTACTTTACTATAGAATCGTCTATAGTCCTTTTAGAAGCTATATTTTAAATCTTAAAGCTACTCTCTTTAATATTAATAGGTTATATTATTAGTAAATTTAATAATATTTTTTACTTTAATAGTTAGTTTATAGTATCGACTTAACTCTAAGAAAAATAAAGTTAATTATTTATATTTATATTATAAATCGTCTTTATTAAGGCTTAACTTCTCTATCAATTCTTACTCTTATTATCTACTTTTTAATAATTTTTCTAGCTCTTAAACCTATTATTCTAACTTATAGAGCAATTCGTCCCGACTAGGCTATATAGCTTATTCTAAGAGGGTTTAGGAATAGGTTAAATATATATATAATAGAGAGTCCCTAAGTTGGACTAGATTTATCGGTAATTCTATACCTCCTTATAGGCTCTCTAGTCGACTAGGTATTAGTACTATCTCGGTTAATAAAAGGAAGAATTAGTAATTGTTAGAGTTGCCTATACTATAGTTGCTTATTAAGGAAGATAGTATCAATACTAACTATACTAAAATAGGGCTATAGAATTAGTATCTTAATCTTATAGTTAGGTTTATATAAAGGCTGATCCTTAGGTCTCCTAGACCTACGGATGCGGGATAGAGTCCCTTATATATATACAGCACCGCGTCAGGGTTACGTTATACCTTCCTATATAGTGATCCTAACACTAAGGCCGAGCACTAAGAAAGACCTAGGTGATGCAGAGTCACTATATATAATGGTGGTTGTTTATAATATCGTCAATTCAGTATATAGTGGGAGTTGCAGAATCGTTGTTGCAAGCTAGCAATTGGCTTGCAATATAAGATTCTACAACTACAGGGCACGGACTAATCAGGGCTAGCCCTGATTAGTCAGGGCCACGCGCTCTCCCATTTTGATCTAATCTATAGGTACTTACTTAGCCGTTTTTACTATCAAGTCCCCAGGCACGATAAGAAAATATAGTGCCTATACTATGCCATTTATAGTATCAGGTCGTTATAACCTTATAGAGCCTTCTTTAATTGAGCTCTATTTAACTAATCCTTTTAACTACGGCGCGGTCGGGAGGCGCCGCTTACGGGCTTGGCGTCGCTCCCTTCGTCAATAGGGTACTTCCGTGGTCTACTACGCTTCTAAGCCGGGGCGATAATTTCCTTATTACTAGGCCCTAAGGATATTATTTCCTTAGGTATACCTCCCCTATCTATCTAGTATTATTCTAGTAGGCGAGGCAAATATTATATTTAATATACTATCTTCTAAACGTTATATTTGTTACTAAAACCCTTCTATTTAATAAGGTATTTATACCTTCTATATACTAGTTTATACTATATAATATGCTCGATCTTATAGTCTTTACTAGGCTCTAAATTGGTAGACCTACCCGACTAGTTGTCCTTAACTAGGCCTAGTAGTAGCTAGACTTAGTTAAAGGGGTCTTCTCTAGATAGAGTAGATAATAAATAGGCGACCGAAATGACTAGATAGATACCTATATTAGGCGGAAAATCGAGCTTATAAGCTAGTCTACCTATATATTGTTTAACGGTAAATAGGCCTATATACTATTATAATAGTTTCTTTAATAGGTTACCTAGAAGATAGTATCTATAATATAGCTATAAATAGACTCTATTACCTATCTTAAACTCAATATTATAGTACCTCTTATTATATTATCTTTTTACTCTTATAGCTATAAAATCTATAGCTAGTTATATATCTTATCGAAGGAATTCTTATAGTACTAGCTAGTTATTTAACGTTATAGCTAGTTAGGTTAGTACTTCTAATAGTCCGGCTAGTTTAAAGCTAAATAGCAACTTATATAGCAAGGACTTTATAGGGTCCAAATATATATTATTTAAATACTATTATAATAGCGGTAGAATTTCTAGCTAGTTAGAGTCTAGTTTTTTAAATATAAAGAACTATAAGGCGATTTCTATAATCTAGTTTTTATATTTTACTAGGCTATCGGCTTATAGATAGTAGGCCGCTATTATTAATAGCTTTATATCTAGTACTTCCTATATACCTCTCTAGAGTACTAATATAAATTTATAATCCCTATCTAAAATAATAGTAAATAGAACTCCCTAGTTAGATAAGAGTAGTTACCTTATTAGTATAAGGCCCTATTCTTCTATATTATATATAGAGTAGCCGGGAATTAGTAATAATTATTTAGAAGATTTATATAATATAGTTATTATATAGTTAAACTCCTTATAGTCTTTTAGCTACTATAGGGACCCCGTTATAGGCACTATTAGAAGGTCTATAATAAAATCTATTATAATAATATATATTAGTAGTATATTAGTTAGGTAAATCGATTAATAATTGCCAATAGGAGCTATTCTATCTATAGCGTTTACTCTATAGGCTAGATAGTACTTTATATATTTTTTTACTTAGTATATTTTCTATTTAAATAATATACTATATAAGTTATATAGTATTTATTCTTTACTAAAATAGTACTTTTTATTATATATAAGGCTTATTATTTACTTTATTAAGCTATATAGTATATATAGTATATATAGGCCGTTAGTATAGATATTATAGAGTAGGTTGTCGATAAGGATAAATAGTAGTCCACGATATAAGAAAATGCTACTACCCTTAGTAGTCTCCTTCCTACCCTTAACTAGGTCGCTAATAATAGTAGTATACTTCTTATCGGATTTATATCCTTTAATAAATTAATATCTTAAATCGTCTTCTAATCTTACCTCGATAAAAGCAAGCTATATATTATCTAATATAGCTTCGCTATTATCTCGCTTAGTAGGGTCCGTTAGCACCTTTAACCAACTAAGGGTATCGGATATAAAGTTTAATCTCCTAGATAGATAATAGACCTTAAGGTTATATTATAAGAGGTAGACTAATATATTAATTAAGTAACGATTAGCCCTATTGGTCAAGCTAGTATCTAGGGTAGTTTATTTAGCAATACCTTATATAATAGTATAGTCGGTCAATACTATAACTAGTAGCCTCGCTAAGTATACTATAGTCCTTAACTTCTTAATACTCTATACTAAACAAGCGACTTCCTATTCTAATAGGCTATATCGTATCTTAGTCTTCTTTAATCTATAACTAAGGAACATTATAGGTAGTATTTAGTTAGAGGGGATAACTATATTAGGCTCCTACCTATAACTATCTTATAAATAAAAGATTATAACCCTATAACTATATTCTAGATATCTATTAATTTATAGGAATAGCTACTTATCTAGGTTAAAGTAATATAGTATTATCGGGTTATTGCTATAAATAATATTTTAAATAGCTTTAAAGGATACTAGCTTAGCTAGGGTAGGATTAAACTTAGTCTAGGTATAATAGCCGGTTCTTTTACCTAGGTTACTAGCGGTAAATTCCCTAGACTTATACCTATACTCTAATAAGCTTATCTTATACCGTTATAATAGTTCTACTAGTTTAGTATAGTATAGAATAAGGTACTATAGAAAGCTAGATATACCGATATATTACTCTAGTGCCTTTAGAGTAGTTAGAAATGCTAGTTATCTAAAGGCTTCTACTCTCTAGGAAATATTTATTAGGCCTAGGCTATCGATATAGAATCCAAGTAGCTCTATATTAGGGTATCCTATATAGGACTTTATTAGGGAAATCGTAATATTCTTACTATTAAAGAGCTTAAAGATCGTCTTTAGATATATAATATAGTCCTCTACTATATTAGAATAGATTATAATATTATCGATAAATGCCCTATAATATAACGAGTAGTTAGCTAGCAATCGGTCTATAAACTACTAGATATATACTAGCGAATTTTAGTATCCTATTAGATATACTATAGGTTACTCTAGTCTATACGGACTAATTAGGGTAAAACGGTCGCGATATATAGGGTAGACTCTAAACTAATAGAAGAATAAGGTTATATCGATAGTAGTAATAAATAGCTTAC
Source organism: Chaetomiaceae sp. B2702 (assembly GCA_023628455.1). NCBI lineage: Eukaryota > Fungi > Ascomycota > Sordariomycetes > Sordariales > Chaetomiaceae > Chaetomiaceae sp. B2702. The sequence continues at coordinate 220,862 of JAMAKP010000008.1, read as the reverse complement.
CCTATAAAGCTATAATTATATTTAATTATAATAGTAAGGGGTAGTTATCTAGTACTATAACTTTATTTAGTAGTTATAGGTCGATAACTACTCTTCCTTTTACCTCGCCCTTAACTATTCGCTATACTATAAAAATAGGATAGGCAAAAGGGGTAGCCTCTATAGTATACTATATATAACCTTAGATATATAGTATATTGAACGTTTTATCTAGTATAGCTCTATTATATTAAGTTAATAGATATAATTGTACCTTAACCTTATTCTACTATCCTTCTACTAGGGGTATCTTTATTCGATCCTCTATTAGTATATTAATCAATCCACTATTAGTCTATAACAATAGATAGTCCTTAATAATATCTATAAAGTGGTCGGCCGTCTACCTATTTACTATATATATATATATACCTTTAGGTATAATAATTTCTAGTATATTTATACCTATTTTTAGTCCTAAGGTTAAGTACTTTTCGGGTACTAGTAGTTTATTACTATCGTTAGAATCGTTAAAGGTACCTTATATAATATTAAAGATATAGTCGCTAAAGGGTATACTAGGCATTTTATAGTCTAGTATACTACTACTAGCTATCTCGACGTTTCTCTAGTTCGCTATAACGCTATCTAAGATAACCGCTTTTGCCCTATCGGTCAATAGGAACTTAGTATTAAGTAGTATAATATCTATATATCGAACTACTAGTAAAATAAGGTCGATATTGGCGGCTACCAATAGGCTAGCAATAGCCTCTATAGCTATATTTATAGTTATAGTAGTAAATACCATTCCTTATAAGTAGATAAAAAAGCCGCTATCCTATATTTCCTTAATCCTCTTAATAATATAGCACTTTAGTATTATAATAATACCTTCTATAGCGTTTTTTATAGCTACTACTTTAGGGGTTCTTACTTCTATAACTATATTATAGGTAGCTATATAGTAAGAATTAAATATAAAAGAGTAGTTTTTTAGTAGTAGTTTATATTCTACTAGAAGTATTGCTTCCTAGCCTAGAAGAAGGGAAATTTATCTTATAGTTATAACTTTTAGATATAGGGTATTAAATATATTTATATACTAAACTTTATTATAAAGTCGAACGACTAGAAAGTTATATCTTTACTTCTATAGTTAATTCTAGCCTAGTATATATCTATAAAGTCGTTACTAAGTAGTAGGCCTAGGGCTAGAGAATCGGCGACCTAAGCGGAACGCTAAATTTTTATTAGGGTAGCCTTACCTCCCTTTATACCAGGTAGATAAATATCGAAAGTAGCCTACTAATTAAGGCTTAGTTTCTTATTACCGATACCTTCGATTTTCCCTTTTTAGCGTTCAATAGAATATGTTATCTACGATAGCAAGGCTTGTAAAATGATCGATCGGCTGGCGCCCGGGTCCAAGTATATTTCGATATCCCCGTCGCTAGGTTATATTCGAGCTGCCACTCTTAGGTATATATAATTGCCTAGTAGGCTACTATTCGCGGCGGCTACTGGCGCTGGTGCGTTCATGACCAGTAGAGTGGCGCCTTGTTCGATTGCTAGAGTACTAGCATTGTACGGCTCCGTTTCTAATGTTGTTTAGCTAGGCTACTCTTTCTTGTTTGGTCGATTAAGGGTGCCTATTCCGGCGTCTTTGCATTACTTCAAGTGCTTAAATAGAGTATTTCTAGTGTCCGACAGTTTGCCATAGAAGCCACAAGTCCGGCGTTCCCTATTGGCGATATTGTAGTCGCAGCTACCATTTGATGCAGAGTCACTGCATGTGATGGTGGTTGTTCATAATATCGTCAATTCAGTATGTGGTGGGAGTTGCAGAATCGTTGTTACAAGCCAGCGATCGGCTTGCAATGTAAGATTCTGCAGCTGCGGGGCACGGACCAATCAGGGCTAGCCCTGATTAGTCAGCGCCACGCGCTCTCCCATTTTGATCTAATCTACAGGTGCTTACTTAGCCGTTTTCGGTATCACTAGGTGTTAGGGTTGCCTATACTACAGTCGCTTATTAAGGAAAATAGTATTAACACTAGCTATAGAGATAGGGCTATAGAACTAGTATTTTAATCTTATAGTTAGGTTTATATAAAGGCTAATGCTTAGGTCCCCTAGACCGATAGATATAGAATAGAGTCCATTATATATTATTATTATTATTTCTATACCAATATACCTATAGGCACGCTAGTCCTTCTACTACTATTTATAAAGGAAACTATACTATATAGGCTAGGTGAAAACCTCTATCCCCTATACTATCTCTATTTATAAATCCTTCCGACTATAAAAGAAAAAAGGCCTTATATTAGCCTCTAGGCCTCTAACCTACTAATATAGAGGCTGTAGGACTAGTAGGAAATTCGATTATATAGGGACCTATAGACTATATTATAGGAGGTCGGGGCCTAGAGTACTAGGTATATTTGGAGAGTCGTTAGTTGGCTAATAGACTCTAGCTAGCTACTAGAGTATAGTCTAGCTAGGAGGCTAGAGCTAGAAATTAGGGAAGGCTAGAGGCCTAGAGGCCGATATAAGGCCTCCTTTCTTTTATAGTAGAAAGGATTTATAAATAGAGGTAGTAAAAGGGATAGGGGTTTTTACCTAGCCTATATAGTATAGTTTTCTTTATAAATAGTAATAAAAGAACTAGCATACCTATAGGTATATTAGTATAGGAATAATAATAATAATAATATATTTATAAATTATATAAAACTTCTTATAACTACTATTACTACTATTATTATTATTATTATTCCTATACTAATATACCTATAGGCGCACCAGTCCTTCTACTACTATTTATAAAGAAAACCGTACTATATAGGCCGGGTAAAAACCTCTATCCCCTATACTACCTCCGTTAATAAATCCTTCCTATTATAAAAGAAAGGAGGCCTCGTGCCGGCCTCTAGGTCTCTAGCCTTCTACTATTTCTAGCTCTAGCCTCCTAGCTAGACTATACTCTAGTAGCTAGCTAGAGTCTATTAGCTAACTAAGGACTCTCTAAATATACCTAGTACTCCGGGCCCCTACCCCCTATAATATAGTTTATAGGTCCCTATATAATCGAATCTCTTATTAGTCCTACAGCCTCTATATTAGTAGGTTAGGACACTATACCACTAGGTGCTCCACTATTTCCCTCCTCTCGCTATACTTATAGTAGGGGGTACGGACCTCTAGGACCTTTACCTAGAATAGGTAGTCCTATAGGCCTATATTCCCTATATATACCTAGAATAGAAGGGAGCTCTAGGCTTTTATTAGGCCCTTATACCTTCTAAGGGCCCTATTAGTAAATAGTAGGATTAGGGGGTCTTTATTAGCTATCCTCCTACTAGCCTCTTATCAGCTAGACCTCTATTAGTTCTACTAGGCCTACTAGGCTATTTCGACTACCCCGTTAGTAGTAAGCTCCTTATTTTTCTTCTCTTCTATTTTCTACCTCTAGCTAGCCTATTGGCCTACTATAGTAATAGCCTATCTAGTTACTATTAAGCCCTATAGGCCTTGCTAGGCCTCTGCCCTAGGCCTCTCTTCTTTTTTCTAAACCTATAGTAGACTCTATTATAAGCCTTATTAATTAACTACCTATTATAGCCTTCTCTCCTCCTAGCCCTATTTATAGGGTTATCTAGCTTAGCTAAGCTTCGAAGTTAGCTAGCTATTTATTAAGGTAGAGGTCTAGTAGTAGTACTTATACCTCTATTCCTAAATACCTAGTTAGGGCTATTTTATAGACCCTAACTATAATTTTAAAGCTCCTATTATAGGCTTTTAATAAGGCTTTTATAGGTCCCCTAGGCTTATTAGCCCCCCCTAAGGCTATTGGTTAGTAGTAGCTAGAGGCTCTATAGGCTATAGCGCTCTAGATATATTTAGTATAGACCTCCTAGGCCTTAGCTAGGCTAGGGCCCTATATTTTAGCTACTATCTTTAAAAGTATATAATCTTAGGTCCTTAGCTTCTATTCTATTACCTAGTAGTAGGCTTTTTAAAAGAGCTTCTAGTCTAGCTATACCCCTAGGAACTAGGCCAAGCCTATTAGCTTAACTATACTATACCCCCTATTACCCCCTAGGTAAATAAGGGTTATAGGATCCTTCTACTATCTATAGCCTCTATTAAAGTAGATTAATTTATACTTCTAGGCTATAAGGGCTATCCTATAGGTACTAACCTACTATAGATAGGTCTTTTAGGCCTTTTCTAGCTATCTAATATTAGCTACTAGGTCTTTTCTAAAGGCTAATAAATTAGTATTATTAATAAAGCCTACTATACTAACTAGTAGATAGTCCTACTTTAGAGCTTTATATAAGGAGGCAATATATAGGATAAAGAGGACTAAGGAGAGTAAGGAGCCCTATAGTATATCTATAGCTACTAGAATACCTTCTATTTATTAGCTATTAAAGTAGAGGATAGCTACCTAGTTAGATAACTAGGCTTTTACCTAGCTTATTACCTACTTTAGGAAGCCCTACTCCTATAGGGTAGCTAATAGCTAGGTATAGTTAACTATATTAAACGCCCCTAAGATATCTAATTATAGGAGGCTAACGGTTATCCTCTATCTCTAGGCCTCCTAGACTTAGGCTACTACTAGCTATATCGCTAGTTTAGTTAATTAGTTCTCTCTATTACCTATCTATTTAGTTAGTAGTAGGCTATATTCCTCTATAGCCTTAATAACCCTCTTTACTACTAGTACCTCTATAACTTTCTCTACTATAGGTAGGAGGGCTATAGGCCTATAGCCTCCTAGGGTCTAGTAGGTTTTAAGAGTTTTTCCTAGTTTCTATAGGACTATTATTTTAGCCCTTTTAAACCCCCCTAGGAACTACCCTAGCTAGAGATAGGCCTCTATAAGTACTATAAGTACTTTAAATAGTAGTCGGCTATAGGCTTTTAGTAGGCTAGTAGGTAAGTAGTCTTTATCTAGGGCCTTCTAGGGGGCTATCTAAGCTAAAGTTACCTTTATATCCCCTACTATAATCTTTACTTCTATATTAAAGCCCTATTCCTACTATTCTAATAGGTCCGGGTCTTATATATTATTAAAGTTAGTTACTAGGTTTAAGAAGAACCTTCCTATTAAGGCTCTAGCCTTCTCCTAATAGATAGAGAGGTTAAGGCCCCCTAGCGGCCCTATAGGGGCTAGTAGCTTTAGGAGGTCTAGGGGGTAAAGCTTCTATAATAGACCTACCTTTTAAAGGTCTAGAGTAGCTCTAGATAATAGATAGCCTTTTATAGCATTGTCCTCTAAGCCTTAGTCTTCTTCTTATTAATAGTAGCTATAAAGGCCTATTAGCCCTCGTTTAGCCTTTTCTTATTTTGCTCCAATAGGGCTACCCTATACCTCCTCTTAGCCTTCCTAGCCTCCTTTTAGGCCTCCTAGACCTTTATTAACTACTAGAGGGACCTCTTCCCCCTATTTGCCTTCTTCTAGGGAGCAACTACCCTAGCTACCCCCTAAAGTACCTCGATTAGTTAGTTAAAGGCCCTTTCTAGGCCCTCTCTTTCTTTAACCCGAGCCCTAAGCCCCTATAGACTCTAGTCTCCTAGGCCTATCCTTTATAGTATAAAGGCTACTTTAGCCTCTACCCTCTTTTTATCTATTATCTTCTAGTTCTAGCCCTCTAGCTAAAGAGGCTATAGAAGGAGTCTACTACTATAGACTTTAAGGACCTATAGATAGTAGTCTAACTTCCCCTTATATTCTAGGCTATAGTAGATTATTAATAGGCCTATTATTATCTAGAAATAGTTAATAGTAGATATATAGCTTTATTAGATACCCTATAGGGCCCTAGTTATAATACTAGCTAGGGTTTAGAGATTAAGGTCCTACTATAGTACTAGTTCTAGTAGTACCTTTACTTTCCTCTAGTATCTACTATACTAATCCTACTATAGGTAGTAGAGGTTAAAGTCCCTAGCTAGTACTATTAGGTAGACTAGGGCTTACTAGGCTAGTAGGCCTTAAAGAAAGGTCCTATTCTCTAGGGGATTATAGATAGACTAGAGTTCTAGCTTATTACTTTCTATCCCTAGGAACTAGACCCTATAATAGTCTCTAGTAGCCTTATACTTCTATTATTCTACCTTAAATCTTTAATTAATAAATATAGCTATCTAGCCTTCCCTATAGTAGATTAGATAGTATTTTAAGCTTCTAGGGTAAGTAGGTTAATTTTATTTACTTATTTATCTAGGGTTTCTAGATTACTAGAAGATTATACTAGGCCTTCTCTAGTAAGGCCTCTAGTACCTACTTATTACCTTTAGTATTCTATAGTAGAATCTTAATATTTATCTCCTACTATTATTATATCCTTTAGCTAGGCTATATAGGCTAGGCTATTTAGCCTATCTAGCTAGCTTTAAGTATAGGCCCTTTAGGGCCTAGGCTAATCCGGCTCTATAATAGGTCTCTACTAGCCACTATTAGGTATAGGGGTCGGCCTTTAGCTAATCAAGGCCTCTTAGCCCCTACTCTCTAAAACCCCTTCTTATCTTTCTATTATTAAACCCTTATAAAGGTAAAGATAGGCCCTATTTGGCCCGGTACTATAGCTAGGGAACTTAAGGTTAATACTAGTTTAAATACTTTTAATCGATATTAGTAGGCCTCTCTAGCTTCCTCCTTAGCCCTAGCCCTACCCTAGTATTCCTTAGCCTAGGTAATATAGCCTCCTCTATAATAAGGGCACTTATAGAGCACCTAGTCTTATAGGGTTAGGTAGAGGGCCTCTCTAGCCTTCCCGCCCTCCCTATAGGCCCCCGTACTATACCTTCTATAGAGAGCCTCCTTCTAGTAGTACCTTTATATATAGCCCTATTTCTAGTATTTAAAGTACTACCTTAGCTCTAGTATAGCCTAGTATAGCTCGTAGTCTAGTATCTAGGCTCTCTAGACTACCCCTTGTTTATAGGCCTTCTAGGCCTCTTCCTAGCTTTTTAGGGTAACTAGGATAGTAGCTTTATCAAGCCCTAGGCTAGTTGGAAGCTAGAATTTAACTTTATCGACTATCTTGAGGCCTATTTTAGCCTTAAAGGCTTCTTTTATAACCCCCTATAGGTCCGCCTTCCTTAGGCCCTTTATAAGGACTATAAAAGTCCTAAAGGCTTCCTTAGCTTATTCTCTAAAGGCCTATTATATCTACTAGTTATTATATATATACTACTCTTTAATAGCTTAGTTATTAAAGGTAACTACTATATCTCTACTAGGTAGTTTCTAAGCTATAATAGCCCCCTTTTAGCTAAGGTATTATTAATAGCCTATATAATCTTAAGAGAGGTTTATTTAACTAATTTAGCTAGTATATTCGCTCCCCTAATAAGGGTCTCCCTACTAATCCTCTAGGGGATAGCTTATATTAGGTAGCTCTATTAAACTAGGCTAGGGCCACTATTTGCTCCTATAGCTACTATATCCTATAACCTACCCTAGGTTAGGCCCTAGGCTAGGCCTACTATAGCCCGGACAGCCTCTATAACTACGTTCTATAGGTATACTACTATAACTATTTCTAAGCTTCCTATTATATAGTCCTTTCTTCCTTGGGCCTAGAAGAGGCCCTATATCTCCTTAGTAAGTCCTCGGGCTATACCCTATTGCTCCATTGGCACTAGGGCTACTAGGCTACTAAGGATGCCCCTAAGTACCTCCATTGGCGGTATAGGGTAGGCCGTCTAGGGTAGTATAGGGTAGGTCGCCTAGGGCGGTACAGGGTAGGCTATTTGGGACGGCGCAGGTTGCCTAGGGTGGTATAGGGTAGGCTATATGGGGTGGTGTAGGGTAGGTCGTTTGGGATATGGTTATGGCTTGCCGTGTGGCTGGTGGGACTTGTGCTGGCTGTCGGTGTGGCTGGTCCAGTGTTGTTGGTCCGTGCGGCTGGTCTGTACGGCTGAAAAACCTTCAGCCGGGCTTATGCCCTTGCTCGCCCTGCCTTTCTACCCCCCTCTTGCAGCTGCGCAACAGGCCGCGCGTGGCTGCAGTAGGGGCAGTTAGATAGAGCTTTTCTGGGGCTTTCTTTCGATATCGCTTTTCAGCGTTTTGGGGCCGTACTGCACCAAGTGGTGCGGTGCGTTTTTCGAAGAGAGTTTTTCTATTACTACTATTAGTATCGCCTTTATATAATCTAAATTTTATACTACTATTAGAAGGGAACCCTAATCTTATATTTAGACTTTATAAATTCTTTAATAAAATCTTATTATAACTAGAATCTCTTTTTAACTAGATAGATAACGACCTTTATACTAAAAAATAATTTAATAGTATAGCTAAGTCTCTTATAAAGGCCCTAGGAGCTATCTTCCTAACTTCCTAGGCCTATAGACTACCTAGACCCTTCTAGACGACGAATGCTATAGAGTATTTAGAATACTTTAAAGAAGCTTATCGCCTATACTCGAACTTAAAGAATAATAATAAGATTTACTACTTCAAGATATAGTATAAGCTTACTATTATAGCTATAGTCAAGCTTAGGGAATTAAGGATTGTAAGAATAGAGTAGTTGATTAAAGAAGGAGTTATAGTACAAAGGAAAGGCGCAGCCATGTGCGCCATTTTATCCATACGCAAGGCGCCCGAGCGCCAAACGCATACGTAACAGGCAGCCGTTGTTGCGCCAGCCACTAGGGCACTATAATACTATGACATTATTATATATATATCTATATATATTTAAGACTAGACTAAAGAACCTCCTTATTAGGCAAATAAGCATTCTTATTCCTATTTTCTAGGGGGTACTAGTATTGACTAGTAGTCTTCTATACTTCCTCTTTATATAACTTGACAGAGAGTATAATTAGTAGTTATCAATTCTATTAAGGGTTCGAGATATAGTACTTTAAGTTATATCTTTCTGTTGTGACAGATCTCCTCTCCTTACATATATAAATACATATCTATAGGAACTCCCTAACTCACCGCTACTGAGGCCGTGGAAACAATAGAAATTCGGCTATACAGAGACTTATAAACCTTATTACAAGGCGTAGGGGCCCGGAACAGAAGGCTTGTTCGGAGGGTCCATGGCTGGTTAATGGACTCTAGCCGGCTACTAGAGTATAGCTTAGCCCGACGGCTAGAGAGAGAAATAGTAGAAGAGGGCCAGAGGGCCCAGAGGCCGGTTGGGGCCTCCGTTCTTTTGTAGTATATTGGATTCTTATATAGTAGCTTAGAGAGGAGGGCAAAGGTTTTTATCCAGCCTACATGGTACGGTTTCCTTTGTACATAGCAGCAGAGGGACCTGCACCCCCAAGGGCATATCGGTGTAGGAATAATCATGATGATTATAATAAATATCGCTGGCGAGGTAGCAAATCAACGCAAATTCGGCTTTAAGTTAATTTGTTTTATGTCAGCAAGCGCTGTCCGGGGCTTCGGCCCATGTCAATCTCGGTCTCTAGAAACCTTCGATTTCCTATTTTATATTCTACCTGCCCTTAAAGAAAGACCGAGCACATGACAAGGTCGCCGGCATATCGGCTGGTCACCAAAATTTGCACTTCCCCCAGTCAATTCCAAAGCCGGTGCCGAGGACCGAGACTTCACAGACCCTTCCAACCCTCACCCCGCAACCCAGCACCTTGCATCCAACTGACTGATCTCTGCATCCTACCTCGGTGTCTGCAGCTACCCCAAGGGTGCCGTGAAATGGACCGGCTTCAGCGTTCGCGAGGTACACCCCTGCGTCAGCTCCCCAATAGATTGGGACACCAACCGCCGTTTCCACCTGCACCTTTGCCTTTGTGGCGAGAACATCGACATTCACCTGCTCGATCTCGGCCCCCTTTGTCTGCGCCATATGGAGTACCGAGGCCGTGGCTGAGGCACTGTGGGTTTGAAATATGCAACCCTTCGTACCAGCGTCGGCGTTGACGTAGAACGTGGTAAGCCCGTCGTGGTCCTGAGCCACTTGGATGTGCGCGTTCGGAAGGTCCAGTTGGGAAAATACATTTTGAAAGGATTCGATTTGCTTCGGCTGCAGCAAGACTATTAGCCATAATTGCTGTTCCCTGTTCAACTGTCCTGCCAGTCTGTGCTCACCGTCAAAACCCCCTGCTGGTACATCATACCAATAGGGCTAGAGGTTCCCGGGCTCACCATCGTTAGAGGCTAAGGAAGGTCTTGAGAAAACTTAGAAGCCTTGACGGATGGCTTGGCCCAAGATACAACCTGGACGATAGAGGTGGAAGAGCTGAGGAGCTGACAGTAAGAACATCCGACTTCCTTATCCTGCTCTACTTATAGAAATCGAACTTGAGCGACAAAGACATTGACATTATGGTCCGATCCTCGCCACGCCTGCTCACCATACCTCAACCGCAACTGGCCTCGATCTTTCCCTGGCCGAAACAGCAGGAAGCGGATAGAAGCAGAAGCAGAAGCAGGACCCCAGCCCGAAAGCGTGAGTCAGTGGGACTGAGAACATTTCCATCCGCTCTTTGGTGTCTTGCTGCATCAAATTACCTACTTTGAGTGCAATATTCGAAATGCCGGACAGCTGCGGCCGGGCAAGCGCGGCAGGCTCGGCAGACTGCTTCCAGAAACAGACCATTGAGGGATGGCAAAAGAGCCGCTAAAATCTCCGCTCCATCCAAGTTGCAACTGGAGCCCTCATCCCCCCGTTGCCGCGTTACCCCCAGGGCTTTCCAGATGTGTCGGGCAGCCAAGCATCTGCGGCATTTGACAGGCACCCATGATCGTTATTCATTTGAGAATCTGCAAATGAGCAGGCTCCAGCTGCAGTCGTTGAGGAGTTGGGCACCGACACACACTCACTTGGACTTATTGAAGGGAGGAGTTTCCGGGCACTCCAATTCCAGCCTTGTGCGCCCCATGTTTACAGTTTGAGTATAGTCATAGTCAAAAAGTAAGTTTACACTTGCATCTTGGCACCCACTCGCACCATGACCCCCCCCCATTCAAACAACCACAACTCTATAAAAACAAGGCCAATTCGCTAAAGGAACTAATCAAATTGAAGCTATTTAATAGGGCTTTAATACTTAGTATACCAACCCTTTGCCTTTTGCACTACAGCTAGCCGACGGGGCATTGAATCAATTAGCCTATCGATAAGGGCCTATGGCACCCGCTTCTATATAACCTTTAGGGCCTCGGCCACCTTTGCTCTATTTGCTTCGTTGTTATAGAGCAAATATAGCCCTAGGAAGTCCTTATATAGGATCTCCTTTATCTTCTACTAAACGTATTCGATCAGGTTTAAATCGGGGCTATATAAAGGGTAGTCCTAGACCTAAATACTATACGTTTTAAACCACTCTATTATCTTTCTTATAGTATAGATTTTGGTGTTATCTTAGAGAAAGAAGGTATTTAGCTAGTAGAGTAGAGTTAGGCCTTCCTCTAGAGCTTAGATATAGCTATTTATAGTATATCCCTAGTATTTAGTATTAGGGTCTCTAGTTATAATAATTTGGGAGGACTTCCCTTCTTTCTAGATTATCCCCTAAACTATTATTATAATCTTAGCCTTTATATTGAATTGGAGAAAACTCTCACAACCCAACCAACCTACCCATTAACATAAGTAGTGAGCTGCAAATCATACAAGTCTCTCCCGTGTGTGTGTGTATATGTGTGTGGAGAGGTGTGACAAATCTTTTAGACCCGACTCTAAAAGGGTTTACTAAAGGTATAGACTCGACTAGGTAAATAATTCGGTGAAGCCAAATGGTTTATAACAATGCACAAACAATGTCTATATAGTATAGCTAACGCTTAACTATTTATATTACTTACTAAGGAGCTAATCTTCTTTATCCTAATAAGTGACTATAAAGCCGTATATATAATCCTAGGCCTAACCCCTATTACTAAGTGCCTAGTAATTGTAGTAATGCTCCTTAGTTTAATTACCTTAGCCCCGCTAATTATAGTAATTAAGTATCTACAACTATACTATACCCCTTCCTCCTATAATTGGCCCATAGTATATCCTTTATACCTTGCCGGGTCTACTTCTATAGTTGGTTTATAATACAATACTCTCTCTTAATATCTTTCGTCCCGAAAGACTTTAGATATACTTTAAATACTATCAATACCCCTATACCTATAAGTGTCGTACTTCCCTTCCTTCCGTCGTAGTATTATTAACAAAAATGTTAGATCGAGTATAGAAACGCTAGGGAAACTCTACTTATAATCGCTACTATCTACTAGAGTCTATCGAGTATAATAGTATTAAAGTTATACTATATACCCGCTATTAGAATACTATCCCCTATAAGCGATATATAATATCTATAAACTCGAAATACTACTCCTTATATATCTATAAAGGGAAGAAATATAATAGCCCTAGTATAGCCGATATCTATAGGTCGCCCCTCCCCTAATATATCCTACTACTCCTAACGTCCCTTAGTGATCCGTAACTAGAAAGAATAAGATTATATTAAAAAGGAAATTGCATCTATAGAGGACGCTCTTTAGGAGACTTTATCCTATCTAGAGTATCTATATTGTTAGTATAATACGCTTTATACTCGAAGTAATATTAGCGTTTGCTATAGTATATAGATACTAGATAAAGAGGATAGAGTTACGGCGCTAACCGACGCCTTGGCTATATCTAATAAATAGTTCCTAGTAGGGTAAGCCTAAGCTTTAGGTACCTTTAGGGTTATTAACTAGAAGGCTATTAAAATAGTGCCTTATAGTTTGGCCGACTTGGGGTTTAACGCTATCCCTAAGTCTCTTCTAGGTATTGATTAGTCGGTCCCCCTAGCTAAGCCGGGTTCCTTTAATAGAATACCTCTAGTTTCTTAGGGCAATGGAGGTTTTTAGCTAGCTCCTATAAATTGTCTTCTAGGCTAAAGCCTAACTATTTAACTAGATATTATAGTCGCCCTTTTATAATTTATAAATCTAGGATCTCCTTAATATCCTACTCCTCCTCCTTATCTCCTACTTCTATATCTATAGTAAGCTATACGTTTTCTAGTACTAGTTCTAAAAGTAAAATATAAAAAATATATAACTATAGCTTTATTATTGATAGTATCGATAGTTTATAGTTGGATATTAAGATTTATTTTTTAACTTTAAATAGCCCTATCTTTTTAAAGTCTAGCTTCTTATTAGGTTATTTTATATAAAGATTTTATAAAATAAGGTAGACCTTATCTCCCCTCTCTAGATAAGGACCCTTAAGCCTATATTTATTATAGTATTATTTTATTCTAGTCCTAATAAACTTAAGTTACTCCTTAAGTATTATATATAGTATATATATCTTGCCCGCCTTGACTACTACCCTTAGTACTTTAATATCTAGCCTTTAGTATAAGTCTGCTTTAAACCTAAAATTTATAAAGAATAGTATTACCTTTATAGTCTTGGTAACTATAATATTATATATAAGTTACGCTATTAGTAGTAGGTCGACCTAGTTATCTTATTGGAAATTGATATATATTTATAGGTATTACTCTATAACCTAATTAAGTCGTTTAGTCTACCTATCTATCTATAGATAATATATTATCGAAAGTTTACTCTTTATACCTAGATATATTATTAAAGCTTACTAGAACTTTAATATAAATTTTATATCCTAGTCTATAATCTATTCCTTTAGTTATATATAGACCAAAGTAACGTTCCTAAATATTATATCCGCTAGCTATTCTACTATCTATAACTCCTTATAGGGGAAGAAATAACTCTATTTAGTAAGCCTATCTACTATAGTAAGGATACTATTATACTTTGCCCCTATAGTTATATCCCTAGATAATAGTAGTTTAGTAATAAAGTCTATTATTATTAAACTCTATAGTTGTTCTATAATTGATAATAGCTATAAAAGCCTATAAGGTTTGTAGTACGCTATCTTCGATTGGAGATAGACGTTATACCTACTAATAACCTTCTCTACTTCTTTTCTAAAGCCTAGGAAGTTATAGTTCTATTTAATCTTAGCGACTATCTTGGCAATTTCTATATACCTGCCGAGTCTTAACTTATAAATTCCTCTTATAAGTTATACCCGTTAATATAATTATATATATACAAGGCTATTGTACTATAGTATATTTCCTATATACTAGACCCCTACTTTCTATACTATATTGTTTTGCTTCTAACTATCCTTATCGTTTTAAGTCCTTAAGATATATTGATATCTATTCCTCGAGTATATTTCTTAGAATACTATATAGTACTCTTTAAAGGGTTATAAGGGATACCGAAGCGATCTATCTTACTATTCTTAAAGTAGTGGTAGCGAACTTTTTAGTATATTTCTAGAATGATCGGGTCTTCTATTTAGGGCGTTAGCTTATACATTTTCTACGCCCTTAATATAGTTAATTTTAAAGTTAAACTTAGAGAGCAACTTAGACTATTAAGTCTACCTTCCGTTTAACTCCTTGGTTATAATAAAGTATTATAGGTTCTTATAGTCTATATAGACTTATACTTTATAGTTTATACCGCTAAGGTATAGCCTCTATTCCTTAAATGCCTTAATAATAGCTAGTAACTCTTTATTATAGATAGGGTAGTTAAGTTATAGTCCCTCGAGTTTCTTAGAGAAGAATATAACGGAATATAACTTCTAGTTCTAATCCTATTAACCTAGTTGTCTACTAATTATATAGTTTAATATATCGGTTTCGACCTTAAATAGTTTTATAGGGTCTAGCAATATAAATACTAGGTCTATAGTAATTATATTGTAGATTTGCTAGAATGTTTATTTATACTCTTCCTTTTATCGAAATATAATATCCTTTTTTATAAGATTATATAGGGGTTATATAATGCCGCTAAAGTTCTAGATAAATATCCTATAGAAGTTGGCGAATCTAATAAACCCCTATATCTCTATTGTTGTTGTTGGCCGAGGCTATACCTCGATAGCCTTAATCTTAGCTAGTTCTATTTATATCTATCCTAGCGAGATTTCGAAATCTAGAAAGATTATTTTTGTAATATAGAACTTACTTTTATCTATATTAACTAAGAGCTTCTATTAGTAGAGTATATCTAGTACCGCCTTTATATATTTCTTATATTCTCCAAGTATTTCTAAGAAGATAAGGATATTATTTAAGTAGTAGACTATAAATTCCTTAAGGAACGGTTATATTATATAGTTAATAGCCGACTAAAATGTTATAGGTACGTTTGTTAGTCCAAATAGTATTATAAGGTATTTATAATGTCTATAAGGTATATAGAACGCTATCTTCCATTTATCTCCTTTTTTAATATAGATATAGGTATATATAGTTAGAAGATCGAGATAGGTAAAGTATTATACCCTACTTAACTAGTCTTATAGTTATAAGATTAGTGGTAGTGGATACTAGTTTTTTACTATCTATTCGTTTAGCTATTAGTAGTCTATATATATATAGAGTCTTCTATCCTTTTTTAGTATAAAAAGAACTAGGTACCCTACTAGCAATATTGATAGTTGGATATACCCTATTTTAAGGTTCTTCTCGAGATACCTCCTTAGCTTAGCGTTCTACCGCTCGTTAGTATAGTATACCTTAAAGAACTTTAACTATATACTATCCTTAAGTTCGATTATATAATCCTAAGGTCTATAGTCTAGTAATCCTTCTATATACTTTACTTTAAATACTAGGTACTCCTAGTATTTATCTAGGACCTTCCTTAGTCCTAGCATATCCGTTCCTTTATAATATATAAACTTATCGTTCCTTACTATAACTATAGCTACCTCGAATTTAGCAACCTATTCCTAGAATTCAAGCTTCCTATACTAGTCGACCGTCACTATAGCAACCTCCTTCTCTAGTTGCATTATCCATATATATTGTCTAGGTAGTTTCCTATCTAGGGTAACGATAACTCTATTATAGAGTTCTAATCGTACTTCCTTTTTTGATCGTTTTTCGCTTTTTATTAAGCTTAAAATAGTTTCTTTATTGCCTTCTAGCCCTTATAGTAAGTCTAAAGGGGGTACTCTTTATAGTACACTTCCCTCTTATAACTTAGGTATTATACTTTCTATTATACTAGTCGGATATAATCTCTTGTAAGGTTATAGGTAGCTACTTTCCTTCTAGTCGATATTAGGGTTATATTCTCTATACTATAGGCGCCCTAGGATTATATCCTTCTTAGGTCCTATATCTACAATATTAAATACTATTTAGGTGGTTTTTCCTTCTATCTTAATATCGAGTAGTTCTATCTCTTGTCGGACCTATTATATCTAAAATAGTCCTCTAACGATATATACTTCTTTCTTGATCCTCTATAGGATTTAAAGTTAATTTATAAATATAGGAGAGATAAGGTCTATTAGTAATCCTTTATCTACCAACGCTAGCGCCTAATATTTCTTCTACTATACTATAACCTAGATCCTATCGTCTAGCTTATCGCTCTATACCGCTATAATCTCCTGTTCCGCTACTAGGAAGTCGATATAGGTCTAGTATTCCTAGTTTTTCCTCTATTGTCGGACCTATCGTTTCTCCTATAGACTTAGTTTCCTATAGGCCCCTTAGAGGGCCCTAAGTTATTTCTTAGCCTCTAGTAGAGATAAAAGGTGTCCCCCTCTCCCTTACTAGAGGTCACTTCTTCTTATATAGCAATATCTATCGTTAGGAACCCCTAGAGCTATTATATAGTCTATTCCTATATTAGGCTCCTTCTATATTACCTAACCTAGAACTAGCTCCTTCTATTTTAATAATCCTATAGTTTATTGCTTCGATAGGTTAGGTAGTCCTTACTTAGGTATAGTAATATAACCCCCTAATACCTATATTTATCTAGCTATATCTTTAGAGGTATAGTAAGGAGCTTACTAGGTTATAGCTGCAAGCTCTATAGTTAGTTAGCGGGTATAGTGCCTATATTATATACCTATTATATAGGTTAGGCCTCCCCTACCCTATCGATCCTCCTAATAGGCTAATAGTTATATCGGTACTTATCCTAGAAGTAATATTAGTATTTATCTTCTATATACTAAAACTATAGTAACTTGATATAGTTCCTCTATTATAGGTTTATTCTCGCTATATCCCCTAGAGTATTCTGGAAGGATAGTCTATATCCTTCCTTTATAACTTGGTCTATAGTACGCCCTAGGCTAAGATACTAGTATTTAACCTAATACTCCTTCTATATCTATTCTTTTTATTATTTATAGTATCTATACTCCTAAGCCCTATAGTATACCTACTTAAGGTTATAGACTACCTTAAGTGAGCGTCTCCCTATAGATATAGGTAATAGACTATCCTAGGGTACCCAATACCCTATCTCCTAAGTAAGTACTTATAGTATCTTAACTTCTTATTATATATTATTAATATACTATCCTATAGCCTATTATACCTCGATAAGTATATATATTTGTTATTAGAGTTGCTATAGCTTAGTATATAACTACTCTCGCTAATCTTTCTTTTACCCTAAGTTATACTCGAGCTCTAGTCTATCCTCTATAAGGTCTATAACTTCGTTATATAGCTCGACTACTTGGTTCTATAGGTATACTAGGTTAGGTCCTAGCTATTTATCTATACTATATATCTACTACTACCCTTCTATATCCTAGGTTAGTATAAACCCGAGTCCTATAGTTATACTAACTACCTATAGGGGTAGTGTAACCTCCCTATCTTTATCCTTGTCGACCTACTCCTTCTAGGGTAACTAGGCCAGCTTATCTCTAGGTTTTATACTACCTTTATTGTTAAACCTAGCGGTTTCTTATTAGAATTCCTCTATCTAAGCCTCCCTTTCTAGATAGTAATCGATATTATCCTTAAGGTCGCTTTATATATAGCTAGCGGCTATAATCTCAACTACTTGAGTCTTAATCTTATCGATAGTAGTAGCCTTCTACCTTAGAATAGGTCTCTATCCTTTCTTAGCGGCGCGATAGTCGTATTTATAGTACCTCTTCTTACTATAGTTGAAGTAGACGACTTTATTTTTACTTCGGATAGCCCGCCCCTTATTATCGCCTTGCTACTATATAGCATCTATATCTATAATACCTAGATATATACTATATAACGTACTATAGTACTACTACTTTTTCTTAATATTAGCCGGAGTACTACTATTTTATATTAGAATAATAAACCGCCCTTGTCCCCTCCGCTACTACTTCCTAGTATATAGCCTATTGTCGATCCTAACCGCCCTAGCTATATATTTATCGAGCGTCTTAGGCTAGTCTTCCTTATATAGCTTATTCTTAATATTATCCTTAAGCCTATTATAGAATAGCTATATTAAACCCTCTTTATTGATGCCCGCTCTTATAGAGTCTTATTTAAATATAGTTATATAGGCTAATATAAACTTAGTCTATCTTAGCTAAGCAAGCCTATCTTATATATAGACCTTCTTATCTTAGTCTCTAAATACCTTTTAGATCTCCTTCTCGAACTTATTATAGTCCTTAAATACCTTCTTAGTAAAGGATTACTATTTATTACTATTATTTATAATATAATCCTTAAATATAGGCTCGAACTACTATATAGCTTGGCCTATAAGCTATAAGGCTATATAGTATATCTTGGTATCCTTATTAGGGAAATAAATGTTATAATGTTCTATATATAACGCGAGCTTAGTAAAGAAGTACGAGAGATCCTTTTTCTTGCCGTTATACTTTTTAGGCGCCTCGAGCTTAAGTTAAGCCCTCCCGATATCCTCGATCTTCCTATAAGCTTCGTTAATAAGGTCCTAGTAGATAGCTATATCCTTCTTAAGTATAGTAATCTTACTCTAGAGCGCTATAACTATAGTATTAAGATCCGTCTAAGTGTTTATTCCGCTAGAGGATATTATAACGGTAATACCTTTGTCTAAACCGTAATAGAGATAAAGGGAGTAAGTAATATATAACGAATCTTTTAGACCCGACTCTAAAAGGGTTTATTAAAGGTATAGACTCGACTAGGTAAATGATTCGGTAAAGCTAAATGGTTTATAATAATATATAAGTAATGTCTATATAGTATAGCTAATATTTAACTATTTATATTGCTTACTAAGGAGCTAATTTTCTTTATCCTAATAAGTGACTATAAAGCTGTATATATAACCCTGGGCCTTACCCCCATTACTAAGTGCCTAGTGATTATAGTAATGCTCCTTAGTTCAATTACCTTAGCCCTGCTAATTATAGTGATTAAGTATCTGCGACCGTGCCACGCCCCTTCCTCCTATGATTGGCCCGCGGCGTATCCTCCGTACCCCGCCGGGTCTGCTTCTATGGTTGGTTCGTGACAAGAGGAGATCTGCCTCAACAGATAGATATAGCTCAAAGTGCTATATCTCGAACCCTCGATAGAATTGGTGATCGCTAATGATACTCCCCGTCTGGTTCTATAGAGAGGAAGTATAGGAGAATGTCAGTCAATACTGGTGCCCCCTGGAAAATAGGAATGAAGAATGCTTATTTTGCTTAAAAGGAGGTCCTCTAATCTAGTCTTAAATATATGAACGAATATATATATTATAGAAATGAATAAAAATTCCGGCTCTACTACCCTAAGCTCAATCTGCCTAGATAGAGACATCCTGCCCTAATTTAATAGAGTAGGTTGTCTAGGATAGTATAGGGTAGGTTATCTAGGATAATGTAGGGTAGGTTATCTAGAGCGGCGTAGGATAGGTTATTTAGGGCAGTATAGGGTAGGCTACATAGGGTAGTATAGGGTAGGTTGTTTGGGATATAGTTGTAGCTTATTATATAGCTAGTAGGGCTTATGCTAGTAGTCTATATAGCTAGTCCAGTGTTATTGGTCCATATAGCTGGTCTGTATAGCTAAAAATCTTTAGCCGGGTGTCATAAACTGACATATGGGCGGCCTGGAAGGCCGCAGCCAGGGTGCGGGACGCCCTGGCGACCAATCATTGAAAGGGCAAGAGGGGACGGCCCGGCTTGGCAAAAGCAGCGGGCGGACTAGTCAGGAAGGTGGCACCATTATCACTAGTGAGAATGGTGATAACCCTAGGAGAGTCACAACTGTCACTAGCGACAATGGTGATAATCGAGGTTATCACCAGTGACGACGGTGAAACACAGGCGTATATATACAGTCAGGTAAGTTACTCGTTGAGGAAGCAGGGAGCTTCCTCAGTAAGCAATACAAGCAGTTAGCTACCATCTATACTGTGCAGACATTGCTTGTGCATTGTTGTGAACCTTTTGGCTTCACCGAATCATTCACCCAGTCAACAAATACCTTCAGTGAACCCTTTCAGAGTTAGGTCTGAGAGATTCGTTACACCGGGCTTATGCCCTTGCTTGCCCTACCTTTCTACCCCCCTCTTGCAGCTACGTAACAGGCCGTGTATGGCTATAGTAGGTGTAGTTAGATAGAGCTTTTCTGGGGCTTCCTTTCGATACCGCTTTTTAGCGTTTTAGGGCTGTACTACACCAAATGGTGCGGTACGTTTTTCAAAGAGAGTTTTTCCTCCCTCTTTAAATAGGAGAGAGCTCTAAGCTACTAATAACCTTTAAACTAATATTAGAGTCTCCAATCTAGCTAGAAGCCGATTGTACTAGTCTCTCTCCTACCTTAATATAAATTAAACTAATAATTTAGAAAGAGGAAATATATAACTAGAAGAAATAGAAAGTACTAGGTTTAATAAATATACTCTATCTATCTAAGAACCTTAAGATTTTTAAGGAGTATAAAGAATAGATTCTATTTAACTAGATAGATATAATAGTTATATAAGGTCTATAGTATTCCTATTAGAAAAGTCGCTACTAGGAAATAAAAGACTTATCTTCTCTATAAATATAGAGCTAATATACTCAATTACTATTGCCTCTACTATCTTAGATACTATAACGGATATGGATCCTAGAACTAGAGACTTAATAGTTCTAGCTACCTCTCTTTAACTATAGAACTTCTTTATCTATAGTGCTATCCCTAGACTATTCTATATAGTAGTAAGGATAGAGTTTATATATATTAGAGTAGGAGGAAGTTAAAGAGTATAAGGATCGAGGACTAGAGTATAGAAAGCGGGAATTATATAAGAAATACATAGTCTAGTAAGACTAATATAAATAATAGTAATAGAGTAATATAGTAATAGTAAACTCGCCTATAGAGGCTAATAGCAAATTTAAAAGCGAAGTATAAATTAGAGTAGGAAGTCTCGATTTAGACAGATAGAGCTTAGGATAGTAGAGCCGGAATTTTTATTTATTTCTATAGTATATATATCTATTATATATTTAAGACGAAATTAGAGGATCTCCTTTTAAGTAAAATAAGTATTCTTTATTCCTATTTTCTAGAGTTTATTAGTGTTAACTAATATACTCCTATCCTTTCTTTCTATAACTAGACGGAGAGTATCATTAGTGGTCACCGATTCTATCAAGGGTTTAAGATATAGTACTTTAAGCTATATCTATCTATTGAGGCAGATCTCCTCTCTCTCTCTATATATATATAGAAGAGACTTATATAATTAGTAGGTACCAATTATATTAATAGGTAGGTTAGTTGGGTTATAAGAGTTTCCTCCAATTTAATACTTAAGTTTAGTTATATTAAGCTAGAAATTATACTTTAAGTGATTTAAGATAGTAATAAAACTCCTATATAGTCTAACTATTAAGTTATTAAGCCTAATTAAACTTCTTTATATAATTAGAGGTTTAATCTATAATATCGATAATATAGAATTTAGTCTATTTAATAAAATGATTTTAACTTAATTTAGCTTCTCGTTAGTCCTCTTCTAATAGGTTTTTATAATAGCTATACTATTAGTTTCAAAGATACTTATCTATTTAATCAAGAGTATAGAAAATTTAGTTTACTTTGCTATAGAATTATCTATAGTCCCTTTAGAATCTATATTTCAAATCTTAAAGCTATTCTCTATAATATCGATAGGTAATATTATTAATAAATTTAATAATATTTTTAGCTTTAATAGTTGGTTTATATAATTGACTTAAATTAGAGGAAGTTAAAGTTAATTATTTATATTTATATCGCGAATCACCCTTATTAAGGCCTAACTTCTCTATTAATTCTTACTTTTATTATCTACTTTTTAGCAAGTTTTCTAACTCTTAGACCCATTATTCTATCTTATAGATTAATTTATTCTAGCTAAGTTATAGAGCTTGTTCTAAGAAGGTTTAAGAGAGTGTTAAATATATATATAGTAGAGAGTCCCTAAGTTAGACTAGATTCGTTGGTGATTTGGTACCTCCTTATAGGCTTACTAGTCGACTAGATATTAGTACTATCTCGGTTAATAAAATAGAAGGATTAATAATTGTTAGGGTTGCCTATACTATAGTTACTTATTAAGGAAGATAGTATTAATACTAACTATATAGAGATAGGGCTATAGAACTAGTGTTTCAATCTTATAGTTAGGTTTATATAAAGGCTAATCCTTAGGTCTCTTAGACCTATAGATGCGGGATAGAGTCCGTTATATATATATAGCACTATATTAGGATTATATTATACCTTCCTATGTGGTGACCTGCGTGGTGATCCTGACACTAGCTAGGAGGCTAGAGCTAGAAATAGTAGAAGGCCAGAGGCATAGAGGCCGATATAAGGCCTTCTTTCTTTTATAGTAGGAAGAATTTATTAATGGAGGTAGTATAGGGGATAGAAGTTTTTACCTAGCCTATATAGTATAATTTTCTTTATAAATAGTAGTAGAAAGACTAGCGCGCATATAGGCATATTAGTGTAGAATAATAATAATATAACTAGGTAACAATGGTGCAGATTAACTAACCCTTCCCCTTGACCTTAACTGACCTATATAGGTGTGAATTAACTACTGCCTCACTTTTAGAGCTTAACTATATCTAAGCCCTCTCACCTCTAACACTTTTAGAAAGCTTATCTAACCTATAATCTTATATTGACTTATTATAAAAACTAGTTTAGAAATAGTTTATAAATAATTTAGAATTAATAAGTTATTTAGTTATATACTTTTTCTAAACTAGTTTTCTTTAAAAAATCTATATAAAAAATAATTCTAAGAATTAGGTATAGGTTAGATAAGCTCTTATAAAGTGGAGCGGAGGTAGGATGATCTCTAAAAGGAAAGGTTGATAATGTGGGGCAGGGGTTAGGTCAGCTCTCGCTTATTCCCCTGTTGAGTTAGTTGAGGTTTTGGGGGGGGGGGGGGGGTTAGTTGCAGTGTGTACTGCTGGGTGACAGTTGATCTGGCCCCAAGAGCCCAGAACGATGGGCCTTCTCTGACCCTAACCCTCAATGCCCCTGAACCGCCTGTGACCGCCAAGCAAGGCGCCGCCAAGCTGCAGGAGGGTCCCTTTTTGGGCTCTTTTTGGATGTTTCTGTTGTTTCGCTTCGATTTGCCAACCGCCAGCAGCATCTTCAGTCGTTTGCTTCTTCTTTTTTCTTGTATTTTCCTTTTCATGTTCTAGGCAGGGGCGACGCCGAGCGCCCCTTGCCCGTTTGTCTTGATGACGCGCCTGTCGGCGACCGCGCTGCTTCGCCATGGCCTGCGATTTCTGATTCCCTTGTCGGTCATCCTGACTGTCTATCTCTATCTCTTTCCCGTCTTCAGCACCTGCGCATTTCCGCTGCCGCCAGACCCGAGCGGTGCTTCCGGCCCCGCCGACACTGGGCGCACAGCCTTCGTTGAGACTGCAAAGGTGCACTGGCACTCAGCCGCGGGCACTGCAGGGAACTCGACCGTCTTCGTGCCCTCACGGCCCATCGCTCCGTTCCGCCTCCTTGCCCTGGGCGACCCCCAACTCGAGGGCGACACATCCATTCCGACCGATTACTTGGGCGTCTATCCGCACCTCAAGAGCCTATACCGGCATGTGACCTTTCAATCGACGCATTCGTCACTACGCCAGCGCATCCGACAGAGTTTCCACGACCTCGTCGACGTCGTCTTCGAGGATACCTTCGATGCGCTCGAATCGCTGCGCAAGCGCATCGACCTCTTCGGCAACGACTACTACCTCGCCCACATATACCGTACCGTACACTGGTGGACGCGCCCGACTCACGTCACTGTGCTCGGCGATCTGGTAGGAAGCCAATGGCTGGACGACAATGAATTCTACCGCCGCGCCGGCCGCTACTGGGACCGCGTGTTCCGTGGTGCCGAGCGCGTGCCCGACGATGTGGCAGCATACCCGGCCGAGGAATACGATGTGACCGGCAATCTTGGGGGTGGGCCGTTCAATGAATCGACCGCCTGGACCCGGCGCCTCATCAACGTCGCAGGAAACCACGACATCGGGTATGCGGGGGACATCAACGACGAAAGGGCCGAGAGGTTTGAGAGCGCATTTGGGAAAGTCAACTACGAGCTCCGCTTCGAGCTGCCTCTGACCAACACCACCCTCGCCGAGAACGTCTTCGAAGTCGACCACAACTCGGACCGCCTGGTCCCCGAACTGCGCATCATCGTGCTCAACGACATGAACCTCGACACCCCCGCCATCTCGACCAAACTCCAAGACGACACCTACTCCTTCATCAACAGCGTCATCAACACGGCCGCCGCCGTCGAGTTCAAGGGGCACTACACCGTCATCCTCACGCACATCCCCCTCTACAAGCCCGAAGGCGTCTGCGTCGACGACCCCTTCTTCGACTTCCACGACCACGACGGCAGTCTCAAGGAGCAGAACCACCTGAGCGCCGCCGCTAGTAGGGGCTTCCTCGAGGGCATCCTGGGCATGTCGGGCAGCGTGAAAGCCGCCGGGCGCGGCCGCGGCCGGCGGGGGATCATCCTCAACGGCCACGACCACGAGGGCTGCGACACCTGGCATTACATCAACCAGTCGATTGCCGACGCGGACGAGCGGAAGTGGGAGGTCAAGCGCTGGCGCCAGGCCAAAGGCGCGGGGATTGTCGGCCTCGACGGGCTCCCCGGCGTGAGGGAGGTTACGGTGCGGAGTATGATGGGGGATTTCGGTGGCAATGCGGGGTTGTTGAGCGTCTGGTTTGATGAGGAGAGCTGGGAGTGGAGGGCCGAATATGCGACGTGCCCGCTTGGAACGCAGCATCTGTGGTGGCTGGTGCATATCTTGGATTTGATTGCGGTGGTGGGGATCTTGTTGCTTGCTATTGCCACCGGGCTGTCAGCGCTTGGGGTTAATGTGGACGAGGCGGTGGAAAAGTCGGTGGTAAGGCTGTGTACGCCGGAGAGGAAGATGGCGGTCGATGCCGACACGCCTGTAAAATCGAGCGAGCTGGTGAAGGGCGGTGGCTCGGGGTAGGGGGAAGAAGAGTCACTGTCCAGTACTGTACCAGTAGTATGTACTTTCGCATGTAACCTAGGAACTTGTGCATAATTTCCATGTATTTGACCCGTATTACTTCATACCCATCTCATACCCATCTGCGCGAGCAGGCAAACGAGGTAACTGACCACCTATCTTTGCAGCTGTAATCACAACGAGGCATAGAAAAGTGTTTTGAGACAGTCCGTCAGTATCCAGCCGTCCCGCTAGCAAAAGTTGGAAGAGATACTACACCCAGCGTGAACAGTCGCGGGAAATGGAAACTGGAAACACCAACTAAAAGAGCGGGCTAATGATAATCCACCCCCATCCCGCACCCTCAACTGGACGTAAGAAGCGACCTAAGATACCATACCATACCAGACTTCAAACCTACTACAATGAAAATCCGGCAGAGAACAACAGGCCACAACACACCCTCCGTCGCCTTTCCCCTTCCACTCGACGCGGCTGGTTCTCCATCGAACAGTTGACCCCCACACCGCACCTATGTCCTTGAACTCCGCCCAAAGTACGGCAACCAAAATCGTCCTAGATGTGAGACTGTTCGATGTCTTCCACGTCCGAGCTCACGCGCACACTCTGCCTTGGACAGCCGTCAGCAACAAAGACCAGTGTCTATGTACAGTACAGTAAACCACAATCCAGAATGTCTACCTACTCACTGATGGGTGCCGCCCGTCGCAGCCCGGAGGCGCTCCACCATCTTTCTCGGACTGAGACCGCTGCTGCGAACGTTCCTGGTTTGTAGTGTGCAGTGGCCCCCTTGGCTGGCCCCCGCCTTGATTCCAGACGTGTCCATGTGTGGATGGGGGGTTCTGTTGGTTTGGGGGATGTAGAGGGGTACGGGGACGTGGGATATCTCCCGGTGGTGAATGGCATTTTCTTGGTTTTGGCTGGCGGCCATGTTGGAAATCATCCCCTGCTCGCTGGACATAACGTTATCCGATGGCTTGGATAAGGTACTCGGACGCTTGTCCACCGTCTTGTCAGCGTCAGCACGCATCATCTCGTTCCACGACGTCTGGATTTGAGCCTTGTCTTGGCGGGTGTCGATGATGAAGTGTTCAACCCCTGGCCGCTGTCGATTTTTCTCCTTGTGAGTTCTCGTCACCCGACCCCGCTGCTCCGTGCGTGATTGCTCCCGACGTTGATCTTGAACCCGGCGGAAGGCCCTAAAAAGCTCGCGAGCCGCGAGATTGAAGCCGGCCTTGATGGTCGAGGGCTTGCTATGGTTGCTTCCCGTGGCCGTCTCAGTCTGCTCCATAGTGTCTAGTGCGACCTTAGAGTCGAGGACAGCATGGTTGCTCTGCTCCATCATCATGCCAGTCTTCCCCTCCTCAGCGTTGTGGTCGGGATTGATCTCGTTCCGCATATGTCCCACCCCATTAGCACCGGTCTGGCGGCTGACATCGTTAACTGCATTATGGTGACCAACGCCGTGGCGGTAGCCAGAGGATCCCATATGAGGGCCATCGCGCGAGCGAGAGAGTATCGTAGTCCCGTTCTGGGATTGCTGGTTGGAAGAGGAATTCCGACCCGCATCGATTGATTGGGCGCCAGTCTTCATGTAAGACTCTGCAAAACCGCGAGTTGATCCCTCATTATTCACAAGCTGGGCTCCCTCGAGGCTGTCCCGGTGACGCTCCTGGGTATTGTGGTATTCTCCAGGCCTACACGTCGGCAGGGCATTGGTGGAGCTCGCCGCCAGGGCAATGGTGAGCACCACGCGCGAGAGCTGCATTTTGAGCGAGTTGCTTCAGGAAGACTCGAGCGAATGAGAGGCTGATGCCAGGTGCTTCTTTAAGAGATGAGGAATATAGTAGTTGCTCAGAGAGCGAGGAGTGTGTTGAGGTTAAGTTGTGTTTGGCCAGCTGAGATGAGAGGAGAAGAAGAGTTATATAAACACGGGCAGCATAGGGATATCATGAAGACCTAGACATTGTCTTATCCCGAGCTCGAAGGGCATCCCAACCAACACTCATCACGGATCGCTGGGCACCAAGTTTGCTCTGCCCTGAGCGGTGCCACCCGTCTCCGACTCCGTATTCAGCTGTGACAAAGCGAATACCCGTGTGATCATGCCCGAATCAGGGACAGATCAACCTGACACGGTACACAGCATGCCTATGTCGGTGAGGTGAGATACGATGGTTAACAGCGCCCTGATGAGATATGCTTTACTAACCCCACAGCCCGGAGGTTCTCTGGATTGTTTGGCCTAGGTGACATCCCTGAGGGTTTTTGCAGGATACGGGAGGAAGTAGGAAAACACGGGAATGGGACGCTGACGGGTGTTGCTCAAGTCTGGACTGTACTTCTGGTTCAGCCGCGATGTGCTCCCAGTGCTCCTCCTGGAGCCTATATATATGAAGCTCCAACTCACACAGAGTATGGAGGGAGCCGGTTCGTGTCTCAGTTCCTCTTTGTTTTGTGAGAAGCTTTATCCACGGCCATGGGTGAAATGGCAAGCCAGTTTGGCAAGTTGGTCTGGCCCGTTGGAGTAGATGGTGCCAGAAGCGTCAGATCCCTTCCCTGATCCACGACAATCAAGTGAGTGTGTTTGCCCAATGTGGTTGGGCCTGGCAACGGAAGCTGCTGGGTTGCTCAGTGATCAGTACTTTGTTAGACCCTGTTGTGTATCGGCAACCGGCATGGAGCAGTGGTCCCCGTAGTACTGGACGATGACACGTGTTTGCGTCCCTTGCCACCACTCGTTCTTACTTTAAAAGGAGGAAATGCAGGAAATTAAGAGAAAGTCCAAGACTCTGTTGATTGTTGTACATTTTAGCATTGTATTGGGTGTATGATACATGGCTCAGAAACCCGTCTTCTGAACTATTACGTCTTGGATATAGCCCTTGTTATGCAACCCCCACCCCTTTGTACACAAACGTGTGTTCCGTAAGCATGATGTCCCCTTACCAACCAGAGCCGGGACCCATCATCTCCCTAAAAATGTGATCCCTGGCGAGAGAGAAAGTGGGGTTGTTGTGGTGTTAATACATGAAAGGCAACCTTAGCCTGGTGCCGTTAGTCGCTCTTGGTCTGGCCGCTGCTCGGGGCTTCACCGTTCTGCTCTTCGGGCGGAGTGAACCAGCCGAAGAAGGACGTCTTCATGCTTTTCATGGCCTCTTTTTGGGCCTTCTCCATGGCCTCCTGCTCTTCCTTGAGCCATTTCTCACCGTTCTTGCGGATTTCCTCCTCGAGCATCAGATAATTCCGGATGCCGCGCTCGCGGGCGATATCCTGAAGCATTTTACCCTTGGCGAATGCCTCCTGGGGGTTCTCTTCTCCCTCGGGGGCCACCATGAGGCTCATGTTGCTCGGCTTGAGGCCAAGATGGCTGCTCAGCCAGTTCATGCCTCCTCCACGGGAAGACTTGGCCTGCACTCGTTTGTTGTGCTCGGCCCGAGCCAGCGCCTCTCTCCGGGCAAACTCGGTTGGGATATGAGTGCCATCGAATGACTTGATGACTTTGCGCACATCGTCATACTGCATTGTGTGAATGAATTCGAGGAGCGGGACCAGGGACACGAGCTCCTTGTCCTTGGGGTCACCGGTCCATTTGGGCAGAATAATGGCGTTTTCGGGCTGTGCGCGTACGTGTTTCGGGTTGGTATCAATCATGATCACCTTTGACAGATCTCGGTTGAGATAAGACAGATCCTGTTGCACCGTTAGCATGCAAATGCCGGGAGAGTGAAACGCCCCCGTGAATATTGATTGCGGCCATCTTACCTTGATGATCTCGCCATCCTTGTACTTGGTGGCTTCCCTGAAGAGCGGCCACATGATGAAACGGTAGGGGTCAAGCTTTCGCACCAACGGCTCGCCCGTCGCGAACGGAACAGTGGTAAAGAGGACGATCTCGTAGTACTGGCTCAGGTAGTGTAGGAAGTAGTCGGCACCGGGGCGTTTCGCCACCCGCCAGCCGTGGTCTCGAGTCCACTCGCTATGCACCAGCATGTCCTCCAAGCTGATGCAGAGCGTGTACGGTCGCTCGAACGAGGGGTCGGGGTCGGGGAGGAGCTTCTCGAAGGCCGGCTCCTGGTAGTACGTCACAGTATCGCCCATGCGGGCCATTGCGCGCTTCCACCAAAGACCAACGCTCCAGCCGTTGGGCACATCGGGGTTCCTGGAGAGCTCCTCCTCGTCCCAGTCTCTGCCGAGGTAGGCGACGCCAACGACGGTAGATAAACCGGCGACGGCGAATGCCCACATGGCTAGCTTCTGGCGGCGACGCTCAGTCGACGAGACGTACGCCGATGCGGGCAGTTCTCCCTTGGCCCTTCCCCCGCCCCCGGCAGCCTTTGCAGCTTCCTCCTCTTCAAGGGCAGCCAACGCGGACCGGTTGGTTGCGCCCGTGGTTTCATATTCGAGAGTCGAAGGGATTCCTTGCGTGAGATCAGGTAGCTTAGAAAGGTCTGGTACCGGTTCGTCGGCTTGCTCTTGTGGCGCGGCGGGCTCTTTCGCTCCCTCGACAGCGGGTTCCTTTGGGGGCTCGGGTACAGGCTTGGGGGCAGATGTGGATGCGGAGCTGCCGGGTGGAGGGGTTGGCGCTTTTTGTGCTGGCGAGTTTGGGGATCTTGTAAATCTCGGCGGCTGCGGCTTGTTGTCCTTTGCCATGCCTCGACTCCAAACGGCGGGCAAGGTCCGCGAGCGAAACGCAGAGGGACCCGTGAGAGCGGCCGCCCGCAGCGTCGCAGCCGGCCGCGCGGCAGCTCGCGACAACATCATGACGACCCTGTTCTAGTACGCTACTGCACACTCTGTTTAAAAAGAACCGAGGCTTTGTGCGTTCCGAGATGGCCCAGGTGGGATTCGCTGCGCCTGAGATGCAAGGCGGGTGAGCTTGTTGATGCTTCGCAAAAATCCACATTCGGGCGGTCTCCAGCTGCGATCTGTTTGGCGGGTGGAATTTTCCAGTGCAAGGCTCGGCACGGTCCAATTGCACAGCAGCGCTAGCCCCGATGTGGCCTGCATTGGTTGTGGAGCCGGCTTTCGTCATGTTCGATGCTCTGAATCGTCAGGGCCCTGATCATTCGCCCAATGGCCCCAGTCAGCCAGTCAGCGGAGGAGTTCGTACTTTGGACCCTTGTTGGCCACTCACGTGCCCCACTTCTCAATTGCCCCGCCAAGTCTTGGAATGTTCAAGCCCCGGCTGCACTCTCCGAGTCCCGAAGTCGCCTGTCGCTACCTCATACTCAACTCTCGACTTCTCCCAGTCTGCTGCCGGTCTTCCCCTCACGCCTCCCAGTCACCTCACCCATTTTGCCGGCATCTCTTTCGTTTCCGCGCCCCTTTTCTGCGCGCACTTCCGCAGCATTCTGTCCACGTCGCATCTCTGGGTTCCATGTCCCACTCCTCTCTCCACGCCAAACTGCCCGTTCTCTCGACATTGCCAGCCATGGCTGCTGCGGATGCGTTTTAGAGGGTGGTCCGACTGTCGTGTATCAGTGCTCGCCATGGGACCACCCTCCGAGTTCTGCCTTATTGCCAGCTCGAGCACAGCGAGTGTGCCAATTCAACCGCAAACCTATTCTGCACAACTGCTTCAGCAGCCTTGAACACGTCTGATTCCCAGGTAAGAATCCGCTTGCATCGACTCTCGTGTCTGGCCTGAACAGTCTGTTAATAAGGTTCTCAACACAGCGTTTACGAGAAATATCAAATCCGGGAATCTTCCTCTCTCGTCTCGTTTGTCAACGGCCACAATGCCTGCCAAACGCCCCGCGAAGAAGGCGTCCCGCGCAACCCGAGGGCCCTCCCTCCCAACACCTGTCCACTCCAGCCATTCAACACCTCTCAGTTCGGCGTATCCGTCGACCTATGTCTCCGATGCCGAAACCGAGCCTGCAGACGAAATATCCAAGATTCCAATGGGTGCGTTGACGATTTCCGATTCGACCGGGACGCCGACAAATGTGTCGTCGAAGAGGGAACGGAAGCCCTTTCGGTTTTTGGACCTCCCCTCGGAGCTGCGCATCGAGATATATGCGCGCTATTTCGAGGGAATCGACAGCGTCGTCGACCTGGACTCGGATAACTATAAGCGGATCCACAAGAAGCTGGGCATCCTTCGAACTTGTAGGACCATTTACCACGAGGCGTCCCACTTGTTCTACAGCACCAACACGTTTCGAATATTCCCCACGCAACCTGGACGCTTCTTCAAGACCAAGAAGCCTTTGCTTGCGCGGTTGAACGCAGGCCAGCGTAGGTCGCTCACATCGCTCGAGCTGCGGCTCGGCCCGGGCTGGAATAAGCCTCCCCGTGGGTGGGTCGTGAACGCGGCTCTGGGGCTTGCCGAATGTGTCAATGTCCGCCGGCTGACCGTTTTTGTCCAATGTGACCCGAGCGATAATGTCTTTAAGGGATTCCGCAAGGATGACGGCTTTTACGAAGCATTCTCCCGGAGCCTACTAAACGATGTCTTGGCAGAGATGCCTTTCGTTGACCGTATCCACTTCGACGCTTGGAGCAGCGTCAAGAAATCCGGCGCAATGATGACGGGTCTCCTCGAGGTCGCGAAGGCTCGTGGAAAGAAGATCTGCTGGGGCCCGGAACGGAAGTGGACTGATCACGACGAGGAAACAGCGTCGGGACACGCAGGGATCGCGATTGATTTTATGCTGAACAGCTTGGGACAGCATGCGGGTTATTGACTTTCCCTGATGGAGGGTCGTTTGTATGATTTCATGTCAGCGTTATAGGCCACTCAATGTTCGAATAATCTTGACTGCTTCACTCCTCGTCGCCTCCACAATCTCGCCGGCGCCCATCACGCTCCCGATCAACCCAACATTCGCGCCAGCATATGTCGCCGTCCACCCTTCCGGACCCCATGCCTCGTCGCCCTTACTAACCGCCTCGTCATGGTGTTTCTTGATCTCCTCAAACGCCGTCCCAGCCTGCTGCTCCCGCCAGCTCCGATTGACAATGGTCCGCGGACTAAACTGCTCCGGCCAGCCGAAAGTCCCCCGCAGGTGATTGTACAGATGCGTCCTCACCGTGCTCGCCCCACCGTCCGACGCCCTGACTACCTCCTCCTGGTACCCCTTTCTAATCCGCGCCTCGCGCGAAGCAAGAAAGCGCGTCCCCATCGCCACACCAGCCGCGCCCACCCCGAGCGCCGCCGCAACTCCCCTCCCGTCCGCCACCCCGCCCGCCGCGATCAGCGGGATCCCGGACCCCCCCGTCGCGTCCGCGATTTCGGGCAGCAGCGTGAGAAATCCCACCCCGTCCGTCGCGCGCCCGTGCCCGCCGGCTTCGGCGCCCTGCACGACGAGCACGTCGGGCGGCGAGGCCGGGCTGTGCACCGCGTCGAGGGCCTCTTGGAGCGTGCCGATCTGCAGCCAGATCTGGGAGCGCGGGGAGGCGGCGCGGAGTCGGGCCGTCCAGACGTCGACGTCCGGTTGGCCGTTGCGCGGGGCGAACAGCCACACCGCGGAGGGCCGGTAGCGGGCGACGGCGGCACTGGAGACGGAGAGGTCGCCGTTCCAGATTTGGACGCCTACCCCGACGGGGAGGACATCATCATCCTCACCATCCGGTTGGGAGTGCGGGGTGTTGGAGGCGGCGAGGAGGGATTTGGCGGTTTCGAGGTCGGTCGCTGTGGTGGAGGGGTCTGCGCCGGGGCCGATGAAGCCGAGGCCGCCGGCGAGGGTGACGGCTACGGCTAGTTCGGGCCCGGACATGACGCGCATTGGGGCGCTGACGATGAGCGGGGTGGTCGTCCAGGGGTAGGACGCAGCGAGCTGGTCGCGAAATGCCACGGAGTGGAGTTTCGTTTCCATTTTGTTGTCGCGAGTTTGGTATGCGCGAATAGCTGCTGGCCGTAGGTGTCGATGGCTGGATGCGGTGGTGGTCTGTCGGCTTGATGCAGTGCTCTGGGTCCCGTTGCGCCGACCCCGGCTATTCCGTCGGCGAGACTCGGTTATAACTGGCCTGTGTGTTGACAAAGCCCGTCGGCCGATCCCGAAAAATAGAACCGACCCGAATTGTCTTTGTGAGGGCTTGGTCAGGTTCATTGCAGTTGTGGGATGACCAGTGGGGAAAGTGATGATCCGGCGGGCCGAGGGGTAGCTCCTTGTTTAAATAACAGTGTGATTACCTTATGCCGTCACATGCATTAAACATTGGGATACGGCGGCAGTGGCTAGAGGTACGATTACTCATTTATGTATCATTGTAGAAAAGTACTGTCGGTCTTACGGATCATATGAAAGACTGGAAATAATGCAAAGGTGTGTCGAGTCTATTAGTCTATAAAAATCATGAGGCGGAACCGTCGAACATGTTATTGTATGTTGGACGCCTCAGAGCTGTCTGAGTCGCTTGCCCTTATTAAGGAATAACAACTGGGCGCGCTGCAACAACCTTCAACAATTCCTAGGAGTCATAATCAAGTATAGCAGCTCACATGAGAAGGAATTCAAAAGGACAAGAGTTCAAGCTGTGTGATGTGCTGGTGTCGAACAGCACCGTACATACCTGTTTGCCGAAGGTAGGTTCGGCTCGCGCATTTGCCCTTTTTGTGCACAGGCCAACTTTTCGTTACTTGAGAAGTTGGTGCTAGAGTTCCAAACCTGAACTGTGTCGTATTATTTGATTTAGTTGAGAGAAGGCGATAGAACAGTATTAATCAAAGCTACTGATATCGACTCCAGGTTCCACCCCGAGACGCAACCCCGGAAGGGTTCGCTGAAGGTATCGAAATATAGCGGGTAACTTCAATTTGATAGAGCTAGAAGAATCGTCATAATAAAAGGCTGAGTTTTAAACCGCGCGGTGTATCCTTAGTGAGTGGCTCTGACCCGTATCTTATGTATAATTAGCCCGCTTCCTTACATCGTTCCTTAGTGAGCCTTTGGCGTTTGTTGAATCATCTGGCCGCATTACTACACAGCCGTGTCTTGGAACATGCCTGGTTGAAAGGGTACCGTTTCTGCGACGACTTTGCGACCACAGGTTAAGGTAGCACTCTACCACTCATAGTTGCGAGGTTGCGAATACATATTTCAGAGAAATTGAGACGGGGAAGGAGCTGGCATGACTCATTCGCGGCGTGCCGCGTTATTTGGCTGACTGGAGACCAAACCTTGAGCCTGAAGACAACTTGTCCGAAGGTCCGATGGATGCGTGGCAAGCTACTGAAACGGAGAGACGCTGCGGCTCTGGAACTGAGTAGAGATCCACGACTGGGAATCAGCGTCTCCTCCTATTGTATCCATTATATAAGCTCATAGCTTGATCCAGCTGAGTAGTATTGCTCGATGGGCCCGATCCCCCGGGCCGCTCCTTCAAATGTCACCTCACTTGATGATTACGCTAATCAGAGAACTCTAGTGTATGTACGAATATATACTAAACTAGCGCTTCTCCTAAGTCTCTTTATTCGGCCTGGATCCCTCTTGTTGATCTAATTTCATTTCAGATGGATCCTTCTGTAGTGGGCTGATCGTTCGTTTTTAGCGGAGAATGTATACAGCAACCACCAAACATGGTAAGGTGTTCGGCGAGTTCGCCCAGCTAAGGAATCCAATTCGCGGTATCTTTCCGTAGCTTTGAGCCCCATTTTTGGCCCCGTTTGACGGGTTTGGGGCTCGGAGAGAATGGACTAATCTGGGCTAGTCTGCAGGGGACTGGGCCGAGCACGCCGAGTGCAAGGCGGCGTTTCCAAACCACGCGCGACAAGACCGCCACATGCAGGAAAGAGATCCCGCTCAGTCGGGCCAACCGGGGCTCCCGCGTGGCTTCGACATGCTCTTCAGGAATCGAGCCGAGTGGGATGTTCGCGGAGGTGGCGCTCAGCCCAACACGCCTCACCATCCGATCTCACAAAACTCACCTTTGAGAAACTGCGCTCTCTCTCACTGGCGATGGAACAGACGTCTCGTATTGGACACTAAAATCGAGGAGGTCCTGCGATGAACGGGCCGCCCTTTGCGCCCAGACCGGCAAACACAAATAACTACAGAAGGAAGTGTGGAGAAACGCATCGTACACAATAGCCAAAGCTGTGGTGTTGCTTCTCTGCCTTCTCACCAACCAAGGGGTGCTGCGGCAGGCAGTGAGTGGCGACGGGCAAAGGAACAATTTCAGCAGGTTTGCCAACTTCTGCTGTGCTCGGGCCCCATCCGGGCACACGGGAAGAAGGGCACTACAGGCGACTAGTAGAAACGCTACGGAGCTGTTGGTCGAGAGACTTGGCCGCTTTGAACCTGGCGTCGCTTACAAGTCGCTCGGATGCGTTCCCGCGCTGTCAGAGAATTTTGATTAATTGTTCCGATGGGAACGGCTGCTGAGTCTGCCTGTCTGTGCTCATGCAGCAACCCCTCAATACAGAGCTTCCTCAATGCAACCATTTCAGGGGCAACCTCGTGGGGCCGGGGGTTGGCAGCGTGTGCAGGGAAGCCCCCAGCGATCGGCAAGCCACGATCCAGGCTGATCCACGGTTTGATCCGGTCCTGACTGGCCCCCCCCCGGTGGTCCCAGGCCAGCGGTTGACGGGGTTTTGACAGCGCCACGATCAACCCGGGCAAACTCAACCCATCAGTTGTACTCGACCACACAAAAAAAGATAGATCGAGAGAAGCAACGCTCGTATAGAACAAGGAGACGCAACTCGGAATTCGGCGCCCGGACCCTGCACATGTGGCTTTTTCGTTTCACGCTTCCTGCCGAAAGGATGGAGGGGACCAAATGCAGGCCCGTTGCAAGCGTGGGCCTCGGGTGCAGGTGGACGGGTGAGACGGCGGGCTCGTGTCGCCTGTGCAGCGCTGTGCTTTGACTCCCCGCTAGCTCTCGCAGGCCCGCGGGTTCTCGAGTCTCGACTAGGCCCCTTTTTGGTAAGGTGGTCTCGCTCACATCCACCAACCCGCTTTTGCTTCTGTCCTGCTCGATGGGCACCTGGACCGGTGCATAGACTCGGCTATGGTATTTATCTTTGGGACACGCCCCCCATCCCTCGACTCCGCTTGGGGCTGGAGACAAGAGGGTTCGATCACCGTTGAAAACTACCCAGCTCGCGTCTTCCCCGGTCGTCACCACTATCAAACCCTCCGATGGCTTCTAGTGAGACGGGTAGCCCGAAGCCCGATCAATATGCCGACCCGTTAGCACCAACTCCAGATCAGCTCGCCGCTCTTCCTCACGACAATGCCGGCCCCAAGCTTAACGCCATCATCTGGACGCTGACGGCGCTATCCGGCCTCGTCCTCGGCCTGCGTATATACTGCAGACTCAGTCGACGAAAGGGGCTTTGGTGGGATGACGGGTTCCTGATTGCAGCATGGGTGAGCTGCGTTCGTTTGAGCTCCATAGAGCTGACCGATGCTGACGAAACTAGATCTGCATCACAATTGAGTCGGCCCTCCTCACCACCATGACTGGGCTGGGCTACGGGCTGCACATCTGGGACTTCGACGTCATGAACAACATGCCTCGCCTGCTGGTTATTGTCAACGTGGCGGGCACCTTCTCCGTCACGGCGGCCATCTGGTCCAAGACTAGTTTCGGCATCACGCTCCTCCACTTGACCGACGGCTGGACCAAGAAGGTGACATGGTTCATCATCATCTCCATGAACATTGCCATGGGGCTCAGCGCCTTGTTCCCGTGGGTGAACTGCACACCGTTGCGCAAGGCCTGGGACATGTTTGCTGTTGGGACATGCTGGGACCCCAAGGTGACCGTGTACTATAACATCTTCTCCGGCGTATACTCGGCCTGTTCGGATCTCGCCCTTGCCTTGCTTCCATGGCAGTTCATCTTGGGCCTGCAGATGAAGAAGAAGGAAAAGATTGGTGTTGGTATCGCCATGAGTATGGGCATCTTGTGAGTCGAGCCCCCTTTCTTCATCCAATTGGTTCCGCGCCCCTGAGACGTTGCTGACTGGTCCCCCTTTTTAGTGCTGGAGTTACTGGTCTGATCAAAGTCAGCCAGATCCCCAAGATGTTGTCCAATGACTTTGGTAAGTCTCGGCTCTCCTGTGGCAGCTTAGCAACGCCAAGCTAACCATAACACACAGCCGATGGCGTTGATCTTTGGTATGTGCCACCTGGGCATATTTGATTCTTCCCTCTGCGCCACCCCAGCTGGCGGCGTGTTCGCGTTTGGCGAGGAACTCCTTTTGACTGACAAATTGAAATAGGCTCTGGGGCAACGCTGAGACTACCGTTACTATCATTGCTGCCAGCATCCCCATGCTTCGGGTGATGATCCGGGATGCCGCCGGCTCCCGGCGCGCATACGGCTCAAGCGACTACTACAAGGACGGTGCCCTGGGTTCGGGCAGGCGCAACACGAGGGTCGTGACCATCTCGAGCGGTCCCATGGCCAGCGACGTCGAGATGGCGAAGGTCAGCAATGACGATGACAGCGACAAGGGCATCCTCGACGACCATGGAGAAGCCATGAAGATGGGCCGGATCGTGCAGACCAACGACTTTCAGCTCAAGTACGATACCAGGAAAGACACCGAGACGGGGAGGAAGTAGGCGGGGTCGAATGGCGTGCCGCTTGTTTTTCATGTGCTTGCTTGTGTTGCTTAGCTCTGGGACAAATCCGGATTGCAGACCGCGCAATATTCAGAACAACTCACTTTTTTTTTTGGGTGATCTCTCGTTTGATTATTAATTATAATGTAGGCGAAACGATGGCCTTTATGCCGAGATGTTAATAAGTGAACTGAAAACGTCAGATCCTTCCCTATCTGGGGCTCTGGGCTACGCGATCTGCACCAGTTTTGGGAGACGGACACGGATTTCAACAGGATTTTTGAGCTCACAGGATCCAGGTTCAGCGGCACGGTATTGCAGCGCCCTTTCGTTGCTTGCGACAGACATGTCAAACCAGAAACAGAATCCAAAGGTCGCCAATGGTTGGAAATGCCGGCCCACAACAGTGAACATTACGAGCAACTGACAGGGAATTCATGCACAGGACATGGTTGGTAATTTAGGTATGCCACGTGAGCACGCGGCACTCTCGCATCGTCCACCTTTCCTCACTTCTCACTCCTCCCTCCTCACTCGACATTCCAGCGGCCCATCAATAGCTTGGGCTGTCTTTGGCATAAATCAAAAACAATCGATGGCCGGAACGTGCTAACCTTCAATAAAAAAACAATCATACGGATGCGGGCACGCCACTTCACTACTTTTCGTGTTTCTATTCCGAACCACACAACCACAGTCTGATGGCGGAGCTGCATTCAAGCCCCTCCTTTCCGCGCACGCCGACCATGACGCTGTCGTCGCAATCGCAGGAAGAGCTGGAGAGGCGCCATGAGACAGCGCGGTATGCTAAGATTGGCATCGCCCCCCCACCGAAGGCAGACAACCGTAGCCGGTTCAAGAGCTTCATCGATCGCATCAACAAGCGCCAGTGGGGATTCCTGGGCGACGCTGTTCAGGGGCGAGTGTCGTACAACAAGCATGACTTGTCCCTGTACGATTTCACCCAGCTCCTGAAGCAAGAGTTCCCCCCGAAACAAAACATCACCATGGCTATCGTCACCACAGTGGGCGGCGACGCCGACATCGAAGGGCCGGTCGCCGCCCGCTTACGCGTCAAGACGCTGGCCATTGAAGGGCCATGCCTCCCTTCTGCAGCCCGACGGCATTCCGAGTACGCCAGGCACATGTTTGTGTTTTTCACCGACAACAAAATCAGCCAAGTCTATGACATTGTGGACGATGGCGAGAAGCAGCGCCACGCCGAAGCCCTCGTGCCGCCGCCCAGCCTCCGTCCGCCGCCACCTCGCACCTCGATCGACATGCGGCAGTTTTACGCCGACTACATCGCCTGCATCAACAGCGGGAGGATGGCCGAGGAACTGCACCAGTTCTGCAAACCATCCGGGGTTGTGTGGAACGGCACGCACATGACGGTGCAGGAGTACGGCGCCATGATACAGACCAGCTTGGATGCCATCTCGGGCCTGTTCTTTGATATCCACACCTTGGTTGTGGACGAGAGCCGGCAGCAGCTGGCTGCCCGGATCGAGTTCACGGGGACCCCCGTCAAGCCGTACGCCGGAGCGGCGCCAAACGGGCGGCAAGTAGCTTTTGCGGAACACGTCTTTTACTGGCTCGAGCAGGGGAGAATATCGGATGTTTTATCAATTGTCGACTGGGAGGACTACAGGTCACAACTGGCTCGTTGATGGCGGACACCAAGGCTAAAAAAAAAGAGGAAAAAAAGAAACAAACAAACAAACAAAAAAACAAAAACAAAACACTTGTCCTTTTACTGTATCTAGCGATCTGTCAAGTAACCCGTCACAAACCCAAAGACCGTTTTGTGCAGCAAGTCGACGACCTGCTCGCCAACCGGCCACGTCCTGCGTCACAGTTGTCAGGCAAACTGCCTAAATAATTATTCGCCAGCCCGATGATCCTCAGGTCAGGAATCAGAGCACTCACCAAGGCGGAGCGGAGCGCCAACGCCAGTCCAGTTCTCCAGCGTTTGGTCGACCATCAGCCGCAACCCCACAACCATGAAATCGGCAAAGGGGCCCGCGAAAGCCGCAGTAGCTTGTGACGCCGCGAACGACGGCCGCCGTGGCCCCCTGGCCGTAGTGTCATGGCCGTGTTCAGGGCCCCAGAGCTCTTGCCGGGTCTGTGGCGCCGCATGGAGCAGTCAGTCTTGCGAGTGTCCTTCCCGGGACTTCTGAATTCTTGCCGCCCAGTGAACAGCTGCTCGACCTTTTCTGCCGCCGTCATGCTATCTTACCCAACGTCAGCTTCCACTTCACGGATGAAAACCTAGAGAGGGGCGGTAAATATCGCCTTACGCAGCTACGCCCATTACACCGGCACATGCGCCGTAGATAAAAACCGTGCCCCATCCTAAGTGAGGGTGACGCCGAACCGGGTCTGTTGTGCGGCGAGACATATGGAAGCCGTTGGTGCTTGTTGCTCGTCGTGTTTTTTTTGGTGGAATTATGTAAAATTTTGAAAGTCCAGAGTAGTTAGCTACCTAGGTACCTACCTACTAAGGAACCTATCCATGAGCCCCGCAGTCGTCATGATTAAGAGTGCTGTGAAAGACCATGAATGAGAAACATCGTTGGTATGGCCGGGTTAGGGTGAAACCGGATGAGCTAGCTCTTGAAGGGGGTTAGCAGTCGAAGCTCTAGGAGCCGAGGAGCCTAAGTCTCGTTGCAGACAGGCAAGACTGCGTAACGGTGAATATGAAGATATATTCAAACACTACATACAGTTGGGTATCCAAACTCGTGACAAACGC
The DNA here is from genome assembly GCA_023628455.1 of Chaetomiaceae sp. B2702. NCBI lineage: Eukaryota > Fungi > Ascomycota > Sordariomycetes > Sordariales > Chaetomiaceae > Chaetomiaceae sp. B2702. The sequence goes on along the minus strand of JAMAKP010000008.1, from coordinate 180,276 downwards.
CCCTATGAGAGTTCCATGACCATCCTATACAAACCAGCCACCCTCATCACCCACTATCACCCCTGAAGTGCCCCTCCCCTTTTTAGAAAGCAGCATTACTCCTTCTCCCAACCCCCCTCACAGCCAAATTATACTCGGACCTCCTCCGAATCAAAAACGCCAACCCCAACAAATAATCAGTCTGCCTCTTCTCCACGCCGCGCTGCATGAGCGGCCGCACCACACACCCCGCCAACCTCTCCGCCGTCATCTCGTTCTCCTCCGCCGCGTCCGCCACCTCGCCCCACAGGTTCAGCAACAACTTCAACAGCGCCCGGGCAGGGCCATGCACCCCGACCAGCGCCTCCTCCCAGAAATCCAGCCCCTGATCCAGCCGCCTCCCGGAACTCACACTCGCCTGCCTGGACAAGGCAATCCACCGCTTCCCGACCCCCTCCGAAACCACCGGCTGCGGTAGTTCCGCCAGGTAAAGCAGTATCAGCCCCGCCGCATCGTGCACGGTAAACCCGGCCGCCTCAAAGTCCAGCTCTTTGCCATAGCTGGTCTCGGGCGAGTTGAAGACCTCCTTGAGCTGTGGTACGCGGGGGGTGTCGGCGCTGTCGAGACCGAAGAGGTGGGGTGTCGCGACGCTGGCGCCGGCGGCGCGGATGTAAAAGGCGCAGCGGAGAATGCAAAGCGGATATTCGCGCGTGCTAGCACGGGCAGCGGACGAGGTGGTGGTGCCGTGGTGGGTCGGGGCGACGCCTTTGGCAAGGTGAATGCTTTGGGCGAGGGGAATCCCAAACACTTCGGTGGTATATGAGGACGGGGTTTCTATCGTGCTATTGTTGGTGCTGTTACTACTTGTGGTGGTGGTGGTGGTGGTGGTGGTGGTGGGTTTTGGGGGTGGGCGTTTGGTGAGGCTGAGATTGCGGAAGGTGATGGAGAGCTTGGAGCTGCTGCGCCGGAGTGGATTGAATTGACGACTTGGGCTGTCTGGCTGCCGCGTGTCGTAACCCCCCGAGGTTGCTGGCCGGACGGCGGGGGATGGGAGGTCAGCTCGGGGGTTCTCCCAGACGGAGGAGAGTATTTGACCAAAGAGGCTGCTTCTGCGGCTGTGCGTCCTAGATACAGGGCGAGCTGGGGGGCGTTCCACTTCTTGCTCACGGAGTTTGGTCACGGGAGTGCAGTAGGGCTCTGGAGTCTGGCGTTGCGATGCATCGGATGAAGGAGTTGAGAGGCCCGAGGCGCGGGAACTGCGGGATGTTGTAGTAGGGCTTGTTGTACCAGAGCACCCACCAGGCGTGCTTGGGCGCTGGGCCAAGGCACGACTTACATTCGCGGATCCCAGCCTCGACGCAGACCTGGGCGGAACGGGCGGTACTTGCATGGGCATCTCGTGAAGTTCTCCAAGAAATTCGTCCATCTCGGCTTCCCAGGACCTAACCGGAGTGCTCATCGGTGGCGCAGATATCATCTGTTTGCCGGGTGAAAATGCCGCGTCGCCGATGCCGTCGTAGCTGATGTCGATCGCGCTGTCGGGAGTCCCGTCGACCGAGGAGGAGCCATCACGGCGGTGGGCATTGAGATCTGGCTCAACATATCCACCTGCCGCAGCAGCGGCCTCCGTCCGCAGAATGTTGAGGTATTGCCCCAGCCTTGCCAACGCTACGCTCTGCTGCATATCCTTGTCCAGATCATTAGCGACTTCGACGATCCGTGATGCCACGCTTGCCAGTTCATCGTTGTCACCGGTGTCGTTGCATGGTCCCTCTGATTCGTTTTCCGATTCGCCTTCCTCGGGTTTGTCGCTGGCGCGGGATTTGGCACTGGAAAACACCAGTCAGCATCTAAACACGGGACCAGAGGACGCATGCGGTGCGATGTGCTTACGCTCCGACTAAGTCAGCCGTCAGACCCAGTACCGTTTTGTATTCACTCAAAGTCCACCGCAGAATATCCACATGATCGCGACTCGCCAGCCAGCGTGACTTCTTGTCTGCTCTAGAGACACCTGATCGGTTCACCAGAGATATACAGCCTTCGAGCTCGTTGATGAGGGCGAGACAGGTGTCGAGCACGCCGGGAGTGTGCCGGGCTAGCGAAGAGGGAAAAGACGCCGCGTCATATCCAAGCAGGTCTAGGACGCCGTGGAGAGAATGCAATTCGGTGGATATGATGTCGAACTCGGAACGAGCCTCGCGCACGTCTCGTACAAATTTATTGGCTGCAAGCGATGCTCTGGCGACGGCGTCGCTTGCGGCAGAACAGGCTGCGCTCACGGTTCTGTTGTCAATTGTCAGTCTCGGTTACACCTGTCTTCGGCTGCGAATTGCGGCGGCCGGGGAGGGAGATCAGAGAGCAACTTGCATCCAATTCATCTTGCAGGTAGGTGTCCTCCAGAAGTGATGGGTGACCGCGGACTCGATGACGCTGAGGGGACGTTGTTGCAAACAGGCATTACAAGCCAGAGCCGGATGCGCAAGAACTCCCGAGGATCTGGCTGAAAGAATTGAAGACAAAAGTCACCGGCCACATGTTGTGAACTTTCAGCTGGCGTCCACGGTTTTGCCTCTCGGCCCCATGCGCGGTCTCGGCCTCAATGTTCGGTCAGCCCCTTACAATAGTGGGGTGACGGTGCATGGCCGGGGGAGATAGTTCGGCCAGGGTGCGAACGCCCATGTCGGAAATGTAGCTGAGGCTGGCTTGATGGGGAAGGAAGGACATGGCCGCGCGTGACGGTGTTCTTGGAAGACGACGCTACCATCCATCTTGGGCGAACGTGGGTTCGTAGAAGCAACCCTGGGAGGTTGGCTGACGTTTGGGTGGTGAGAAAGGCAATGAATTGTCCTCTGCACAGATCTCCTCCACCCCCCTGCCGCCTTCCCGCAGTGAACCCCACCACCACGAGCGAGTGGGAATGCGGGGAACCTTGGAAGTGGGGGGAGCCGAGGGTGCTGCTGCCGTCGCGATTTCCATGCCATCCGTGAGGACATGTGCCTCTACATGTAGCATGCGCTTTCACCTGATCATGGCTGGATTCAGCAACTCCATCAATCAACACACGTGTAACGTTAATGGGAGTTAAGACAGAGCAGGTGGGTTGGTTACTCCGGCTGGTGTGGTGTGGAGGGTGTCTTCCATCACAGTAACATCCCCACCAACCCAAAACACTGTGACCCGGACCCTGTCCACATCCTTGCGATGCCCCGTGCGAGCTCGGTGCGAAAAGGGCATTATCCCTACCGTTGGATGAATTCTCGAGAACAGAAGCAGGGCGTCGACAAGGCAAACCATACTGCATGAACAAATGTAGAATACCAAGGATGCTGCTAGGAAAGCTAAGGCTCTGGCTCCAGGAACGCCTATTGTATCACATGGACTCGATTGGCCATGACATGTACTGTACCTCGGCGCCCATGATATACACATTTTTCTTAAAAGCTTGCCGAAAGAGGAGATTTCTCGCTTTTCTCACTCACAATTGATTCATGATTGACAACCACTACCCGAGTACACAGGGGTGCCTACTTAAGTACCATGGTCTTTGAAGCAGCAAGGTTCTCATGCTCAATGTGGTATGGGTGCTGCTCTAGCGACAGACATCTCGTCTCTTCTCCGGTTTCCCCCCTGATGTTGTGATTGAAGCGCGGGTTGGCATCACATGTGAATTTGTATTTGCGTTTCAATATCATGAAACCACAAGCTACTAGCTCAACCACGTTGAAGACACCTTTAGCGGCAACGGCTCGGCATGTCGAACGGACATATGTCTCACCTGCTTGATTCCTCTCATTGACAGCCTCGTCATGCGAGCTCCCGTCTCGGCCGAAGGAGATAACAGTAATGGAACAGCTCCGGATCCGTCGGCTTGGATTTTGGTGTCGGGACTTTGCTGATGATTTCAACCTCGAATAGGGACTGGACAAGCTCGAATCGCCATTCAGAAAAGCTGAGCGAAACCCAGAAACCGTCGTCATCCAGGCTACGGCGGATTCCCTCCGCCATGGAAGACACGGCATCAATCCCGCCACATGCAACCGCGTCGGCCGTGCTCTTGTCGATAGCCAACTGGTACTTTTCGTCCAAATTGAGCCGCGTCGCGTCGGCGACGAGGTATTTGGTCTGCACGTCCCCAAATCTGCCTCGCTCCAAGTCCTGCCCTCGCTCTAGGGCGCGGGGCTCATAGTCGATGTTCGTGATGTCCGTGAAACCATGCTGCCGAAGGTGGTTGTGTAAATCGCTGGTTCCGGGGCCCAAATGTAGAATCCGAGCAGAGTTAGGGAGTTGCTGCAGGTAGGGAGCCAGGGCGTCCATGAATGCCGCCGACGAGGTGAGCCATTCAAACGACGTTTCGGTCGCGAACCGCTTGTGCCAGTAACTTTGTTTTTCAAAATCGGCGGGCATGGTAGCAGGGTTGTAACGGCTGTTGTAACTTTGCAGTTCTGCAGTTTATTGGCGTTACATATAATCGAGGTGGAAAGGAGATACTGTACATACTGTACATGTCAGGTGAGGAATTTGCAGGACAATCTACTAGCTGATAACAAAACATTTCGGCTGGCTTGGCCCGGCTCACCCCAGGAGTGGAAACAAAAGCCCCACTGTGTGGAGAGCTCGCTCTGGACTGCCCTCAAAATCCAGCGCCATTTCTAGTACCAATAATAGGCATCAGTTGACTTTCGGTTGAAGTCTCTAAATTTATCAGAGATGGCCCTTTGGTTATTAGTAACGCTGAGCTGTTCTTTCGATTCGCCCCGCCTCTAGAGTCTAGAGAGGTAGACTGGGCTAAGTTTGATGCAAGGCGGCATCTTGAGCGGCGGCGGCGACACCTCTCTGATGGGACCTTCCGACCTTATTGCCCATTTTAGTATTCCTAAGGAGCAGAAGATGGCCAGCGTTTTGCATCGCGGAGACCCGTTCCCTACCGTATCCACGATGAGTGGCTGGAGTCATAAGGAGAATCCCAAAGCTAATATCCAGATTGCCGGGAGGGACGGGACGGACAAGGCTCGTTGCCTTTTGCGAAGTTGTTAGGTATGGGTCTAAAACCGTACGGTCACAGTTAGGGTGACTCTAGAAGCTATTATGCCTGTTACGTCGAAACGCAGTTGATTGCATTCTTTGTTAACAAGCATAGTAGGTACCTTTTCCTGCCCTATAAGATGGATGGGGATCCTAATCTAACTGAGCTATCAGATAAGAAAAATCTTGACCTGCTGGGTAAGGTAAAAACGGAGGTACTTTCTCATGAGCAATACGAGCAGCTGCAAAGAGAAAGAGACCATAAGAAACTCTTCGACCTCAAGAGGGTCGAGCCCCGCAACTCACAAGGAAGGCTACGATCTTGGTCCGCCGGCCAATTTGCCACGACTGCAGGCATTTTGTGAAACGAACAGATCTCGCTCTCGGTCTACAGATTACAGTGTTTCACTATCAGTGGGTAGAAAGCCAGTTCTGCTTGGTTTTGTTCAGTTCTAGCTTATTCAACCGCCCGCGTAGAGGTCTCAGTGGAGTTGTGTTGGTCGTTCTCTTGAATGGTTCGCCGCGTTACTAGTTTCGAGAGTTGACTCATGTCGGGCTCTTGCTGCCTCAGCCGGGAGTCAGCAACTTGGGTGAAGTTGGCTGTTGGATTCTAGATGGCGGATCCACTTATACTACCCAGATGCATCGGGTAGGTAGGGAACCATCATTACCGTGTCTCAGATCTCGCCTGACTGCCATAGCGCGACTCGGTGGAAACACTCTATTCAAGTTTGTCATGTCATGAGTCACTGTCACTCTGAGCACACCCCATCCTCAAAGCCACATCCACATCTTGATACAGCCGAGCAACCGAGATAAGAGTGGGAGCGGAACCTGCGGCTGCCCGACGGGAAAGTCGAATGGGCATGCACTTGCCCAAAGCCGGTCCCCCCGTCGGAGCTCAGTCTGTTTAGATCGTGGCTCCATGGCATGTCACCGGCTGAGCAGACGTGGAACTCATGGCCGCCGCGTTATCTTGGCGTCTTTTGGGGGGCCAGATCATGAGACAACAGGGCGAAACGCGGATTCCGATCTAAGATGGCCGTGATCAGGGTTAGCGCGGGAACTGACACAGAGAAACGAAAAAGGGACGGATACCGAACTGGGCACATTAGGTACCATTACTCGCATGCCGGCTGCACTCGACGCGCATGGCGCAGGGCACTAGCGGCAGGACGAGGTGGACGGAGGTCAGGTCGAACACGTTGCAGACGCTAGGCGGTGAAGGCGTGGAGGGGCACGTCGGCCCTGTGTTTCGGAAGTTCACGCCTTGGCCCCGCTGCCGCCCATCATGCAATGCAGTTGCCAACTTGTCGAATTACACACAAGAGAATTCAACATTGTTGGGATTGTGGGGAGTGGAACAGCCTCAGGGGCTTCGAGACAACTATATCGGCGCTTTATCTTATCATACCTATAGTTGTAGTTCTCCCTCGCCGTCCAAAAAGAGTATCGGCTCGCAAGACCGGGCAGGGCAGAAAATGGGAGCCCAGAAAGCCAGAGACGGCCTTACAGGCGGGGTAGTGGGGGTGGTCACGCGTTTGTAGAGGGGTATGCCGCGTGGTGCATGGGCAGGGATGTCAGCCTGTCAGGGCCCAAGTGCGCGTCTCCCGTTCTCCCGTCGATTCGCTAGGACTGGTTCCAACATGGCAATGCCACTGCTGCAGCAAACAAAGTGCACACCTGCAAGACCAGCGGTCAACGATGCCCGATCCGCACCACGCCACAGCCCACGGCTGATCACTGCTGCCCGAGAAGGGCCAACTGTTGGTCCTCCTCGTTCGGGTCCATCTTCCGGTTTCGGTCCGGCGTCTGCGTGTAGAATGCCTGGCACACCATGAGCTGGCAGCGTTTAAGAAGGAAAGGCAGAGCGCCTGTCCCTGGCCGAGCTGCATCCTACCTCCCCCATTTTGAATCATCCAGCGTTTTCTACCCGCAAGTTATTCAAACAACCTAGTCAATCAGCTCTCTGCTGTACAAACCCTACCGACCCAGACCAACAACCAAATCTGTTGATCTTTCCACCATGGCCGCTGCCGTCGCCGTTCCCCTGTCCACCATCCACGGCGAGCTTGGCGGCGTGCTTCCCCCCAGTGCTCTTGGGCACAACTCCCCTCGCCATGGCCGGAGCAGAGGCATGAGCATGAAGGGCAAGCCCGGCCGGCAACGCGGCTACAGCATGGTCGAGGAGAGGGACGTTACCATCGCCAAGGCGCTCATGTTTGTGATCAAGCGGGCAATCCAGAAGGAGGAGACGGAAGAGGGAGATGAGGGAGAGTATCTTGTGGCCGACCCGGAGGGCTGGGTCAGCGTTGCAGACGTGGTATGTGTGTATCTGTGAAACCCATGGTATAGCCCGAGATGTTGACGGTCGGCTTGTGTCATGCAGCTCGCCCACTCTCGGATCTCGGCCCTCGAGGCGACGATGGAGGACATCCAGCGAGTCATCGCAACTGCGAGCAAAGCCCGGTTTGACTTGCGCCGGACACCCAGCACAGAGGGCAGCGCCGACGATACTGCTTCGTGGCAGCTCTCTCGCATCATAAATAAGGAGGCCGTCACGGCCGTCGTCCCGGTCGGCGACAAGCTCACCGCCGAGACGCCCGACCTTCCAGAATTTGTCATTTACGAGACATCGTACCAGCGGTACCCGCTCCTCGTGCAATTAGGTGCCATCACTCGGGCACCTGGCGGCAGCGAGTATCGCACATTCGTGCCCGTGGCGGTGGACGAAGATGGCAACGAGTCGCGCCAGAACCCCGGCGCTGGGGAAGCCGCTGAAGTCAAGGTCTGGATCCATTTGCGTACGGCTCTGCAGGCAGAGCCGAGCATCACATGGCAGCGCAGCGACAGCGGCGTCATCGTCACGGCCGACGACGTGCCAAAAAGCCTTTGGACCAAGGCGGTCGCCCGTCGGCCCGACATTGGCATCCTCTTTGAGTCCGGCCAAGTCCGCAAAGAGGTCCCCGCGAACCTCCGTGGCAAGGGAGCCAAGGGCAAGGCCCGTAAGGGTAAGGGCGCCCTGAAGCGGGAGGGTAGTGGCGAGGAGTCTGGCAGCGCCAGCGCCAGCGAGGAGTAGGCCGCACTTTGTCGGGTCCCTCGCATCGTTTGATTAGTGTTTGAGGTCGCAATATGATGCGACGCAGAGCTTCTGGAAGCAATGTACCTAGTGCAGGTTGCGACTTCTGTCATGTTCTGCTCTCAAATATGAGATGAGCACTGTTGGCGCTTGATTAAGCCTCTGTTCCGGCGTTTAGATCGTTCCGTGCTGTTACAGATCAAGCGGTGCGGTTTCTGATAGCCGACGTTTCTGTGCACTTCTTCACTTCTTTGAGATAGCCCCGTTCTTGTCTCCGTTGGAAATGGTGGCCGTCACCCTCCTCTACCTTGGCTTGACTTGTTCGGTCTCGAGATGGAACACATGGGCGTTGGAGCAGCTGGATCATGGATGTTGCTCCCTGTGCCCAATTTGAAAGACATAATGAGTGAAGCATCGAGGTATCAAATGCGCTCAGCCGTGCTCTTCCCAAGGGGATGTAGTGCGCCGCTGCTGAAATGAAGAGTTCAATCGTCGAGGAACCTGGCGATAACTATTGATAAACCACTTGGATTTTGTCGATTTTCGCTTGGAGTTTGCATAGTAACAAGAGGGCAAACTGTGCCGTGTTGCCGATAGACCATGTTATGGGGCAGACAGCAACGCCTCAGACCCGAGCGTAAAACGCGGATGAAATCAGAAATGTGAAACGACGATGGCCTTTTGTTCTTCTTAGGGTATAATAATGGAGAGTCATGGCAGGTGGAATTGAGAAGTTTTGAGCGCCATCCAATCTTTTGCGGTGGAGCCGCGAACCAAGCGCCCATCAGCCACCAACAAGGCGTGGCTGGAGGTGGGGCCGTTGCTGCGAGGCTGAAAGGCTGAAAACGGTAGCTCTCCAACCCTCGCGCGTTTGTTGGTCACGAACAAAAGCAGCGCCATGATCTGTCCTCTGCTGATTCATAGCACGGCATTAACAGCACCCGATTCAATCAAGCCAAGATGACAGTCTGCAGATATTACCAGCAGGGCTACTGCCGTTTCGGAAGTACGAAGGTTGCCTTTTCCTTTTCCTTCTCCTCCCCTTCATGAACGACCATTTCGCGACAACACCAATCGGACCTCTGCGTCCTCCATCTGCCTATCACACGCCACCCCGTCACCTCGACTATTGTTGATTCGATAACATTCATGCCCAACGAGCCACCTGACTGACCAATGCCTACTCGGAACTTCAGATGCCTGCAAATTCGAGCATCCTCCTAAGGGAGGACAGCAGCAACAAAACTACAACCGGTTCGGCGCGCTCTCCGGACAATCGAACCAAGGGATGAATAGTCGGAGTTTAGGTACGCGTTGCTCTGTGGAAAGGCTGGCTAGCTCTGTTAACCAAACACCAGCTTCCGATAGCCCACCCTATCCCGGCCTGACTGCCGAGGCGATCGACCGCGACCTCAGAGCCGAGCCGCCACAATGGATTTTGTCGTGCTATGGCCCGGGAAGAGATGCGCCAGAACAACTCTGGGGTGGATACCCCCGCGAACAGAGTTTTGAAGAGATCCGGCTACACTTCATGCTGGGGGCCATGGCTGGAAATCCTCAGGGCGCTGTAGGTTGACATGCAAATAAGCCACCTGCCCGGGGGCTGCTGACACTTTACAGCTTCAAGACATCCAAAATCTGCATCAAAATGCGCAGCAACAAATCCAACACACTCTCAGCAACATCCCCGCTGCGATACAGTACATAGTCGATGCTGCAAACACACGCCCAAACCGTATCGATATCTGCAAGGGAGCGCCAGGAGGGGCTGCGCCGAGTAACGCATTTGGGAGCACGGCAAATGCGTTCCAAACGACAACTTCATCGACGAATCCATTTGGCACACCCGCTACCCCGGCGACCACCGTCGGCGGTTTTGGCCAGCCCCCGGCATTGGGCCAGAAACCGAATCCCTTTGGCGCCCCTTCGTCCGCGTCCACCTTTGCGCAGCCATCGCAACCGGCTGCACCGGCATTTGGACAACCGACAGGGTCCGCATTCGGGCAGCCAGCAACGTTGGGAGGGTCAACAGCCTTCGGCCGGCCGGCACAAACCGCTGGCGCATTTGGTCAAACCAGCGCGCTTGGAGTTAAGCCGAACCCATTCGGAGCGCCCGCGACACAATCACCGCAACCAGCCGCTCCAGCGTTTGGACAGTCGGGATTTGGCCAACCAGCAACCCTCGGTGCAAAACCGAATCCATTCGGGGCTCCGGCTACCGGCGGGGGCGCCTTTGCGACTGCACCACAGCCCGCGCCTGTAAGCAATCCCTTCGGCGCACCGGCACAGCAAACTCAAGCTGCCCCATCCCCATTCGCCCAAAACCCGAATAATCAGCCCGCTACAAACCCGTTCGGCCAGCCGGCTGCAGCAAATCCGTTCGGCCAACCAGCAACTGCTGCAGCGAATCCGTTCGGTCAGCTCCCGCAGCAGCAGCAGCAGCAGCAACAGCAGCAACAACAACAACAACAACAACAACAACAACAACAACAACAACAACAACTGCAACCAGCCGCCAACCCCTTTGGCGCGCCAGCCGCAGCCCCGGCTCCCGCCAATCCTTTCGGCCAGCCAGCGACAACCTCGCCATTCAACGCGCCAGCCGCTACCACTACTGCTGCGCCGCCAAATCCGTTCGGACAGCCCAGCACGTCAGCTGCGAACGCACCGACCACCCCAGCCGCACACGGCCCAGGGCCCTACGGCCCGAACGCGACCCGTCAACACCCAGACATATCCACATATAGTGCTCGCAACCCAGACAAGACGATTCGCATGTTCAAGGGCAAGCCCGTCTCGTACGAGGAGCCAAGGGGCGGTGGAAAGCCAGTGCCTGTAATCCGCAATTTCGACGGGAGCACAGTGAAGATCTGGAACCCCAACGGCGCGCCGGCGTATACCACTCAAACTGAGGCCGAGCCGGAGAAGTACGAGGATCAGACCATAATGCAGCAATGGAAGGCGTTTGTTGAGACGGGGAAGTTCGCAGGTGGGGTCATGCCGGAGGTGCCGCCGAAGAGGGAATTTTGTATGTGGGATTTCTAGGGGCCAATACATATAAAGAGAAAATCGAGGGTGGGCGGAAAGCTGTATAATGCAAAAAAAAAATCCCCAGAAGCATAGTTAGGCGTTGGGTAGAAAGGCTGTATTATCATTCGGGAATGGTGAAGGTCATAGGAATGGTCAACATCAAATCCTATCACCCCGCAAACCCACCCCTCGCCATCTTCCTCGCCCTCTGATCCCGCCGATTATGGTTCGCCCGACTCCCCTTGTTCGCCTCCTTTCTCCGTCGCGCAATCTCCGAGTCCGCAGCTGGCGGTGGACCACCTCCCCCTCCACCTCTCCCTCCTCTCCCGCGCCCTCTCCCCCGTCCCCTTCCGCCACCCCTCCCCGCCTGCCCATCAGCACCATCACTCCCTCCTTCACCATCCTCACCACCCTCCTGTTGCTCAACTCCCGCCCGCCACGCCGTGCTTCCCAGCTCCGTCTGCTCCCCGCTAAACTCGCCGTACCGAGCCATCAAGCGCCTCCTCAGGCCCGGGTTCCGCCCGACCATCACAGCCCACCCCTCGACCGCCTCGTCCGTCATGCCCGTCTCGTCACGTAGCCTCGCCCTCTCCAGCCCACGCCGCGTCTCATTGTCGCGCGCAAAGAGAGCAGGGCTGGCGAGCAACGCCCGGAAGAGCACCGCCTCGCTGCCCTCGAGCGGCAGCTCCTCGGCCGTGAGCGACCCGTCCACGGTGCCGCCAACGTCGGCCGCGTCGTACGTGTCGTCGCGCTCGTCGTCGTCCGAGTCGAAGGCGGCGAGGGCCGAGAGGATGGCGGCTTTGTTGGGCGCGCCTGTGGCGGCGGGATTGGAGAGGAGGGCGTCGGCGTCGCCGGGGCGTTTGCCGATGTGTAGCCTCTTGGTGGACGCGAGGAGGGCGAAGTCGTCTTCGTCTTCGGAGTCTGGTTCGGGTTCGGGTTCGGAGGGGTGTATGGGCGGGGTTGGGCGCGGGATGAAGGAGTCTCGTCGCGGGGGTTTGTTGGGTTTGGTTGAGGTGTGGTGGGTGAGGTCTTCAGAGCGGTTGGCGGTTTGGAGGTGGGGCGGTAGGGAGTCGTCGAGGAGGTGGGAGATTACTTCTTCGGTGTTGGATGTGTATTCGTCGAGAAGCTTGGAGATGAAGCCAGTGCCGAGCTCTGGGAAGAGGTCTTGGACTTGGGAGATCTGGCTCATGCGGTGGATGTGGATTTCTTGTTGGGCTTGGGTTTCGTCGTACTCGGCGAGACCTTTGCCTTTGTCTACCTTGCGTCGGATGAGGCGCTTGGGTTTGGACATGCCGCCGCCGGGCTTCTTGAAAGTTCCTAACTCATTGAGGACCGACTTAGTCCGGCTTGAGGCGTTGCCGGATTCTTCGAGCTTGCGCTGTAGCCGTTGAAGGATTGGCGTGGACGTTACAAGCTCGGCGACAAGTGAATCGTTGACGTTGAGAGGTCCTAATTTGTGTGCGTCTGCGGCAGCCTTGAGGGAGTACAATTGGTCTGTGAGAGCTGACACCTTCTGCCCTTCCGCCAGGCCAACCAAGCAGAGGTAGCTTGTGGCGATTAGAGCTCTCCTCAACGGTGGGTTGGTGATCCTGTAACAAGTGATAAGGCCATCGACAAAGTCGCTGCCAGCAAGGAAGAACTCGGCAGTGGATGGACAGACACGGATCAAGTCGTTTACCCTCTCTAGCCGCTCCTCGATGCCCTTGAGATCGCCTCCATTGAGCCCGGCATCCAGGTTCTTGATGAGAAACTTCTTCAGGACAGCAAGGGAGGAATCTAGGCGTTCCTTTGACGCTGCGGACAAGCAATCAAACAGCGATTCGGCCCTTTTCTTCCCATAAACTCGGCTCAGGTCAGCGAGAAACTCCCACTGTGCCAGTTCGCTGGGTGACGACGACGACTGAAGCAGCCTCGAGGCAAGTGCCAAGCAGTCCTTTAGAAGCTTCTTTGCCGAAGAAGATGAGCCAAGGACGTTGACGCCGCCCGAAGCGACCTCTCTGGTGAAAGAGGTCAGGAAAGCCTGCAGACTCTCATCCTTCCGAGAGATTGCCAAGAAATCAGCGTCGGAAAGTGAGAGGTGGCTGTCGATGAGAGCGAGCCAGGCATTGAGACAAGCTACCCATTCATCAGGCGGCAGTTGGTCTCTCCAAGCCGCAATTGGGAAGAGCGCGAAGGCGGGAAGTCTTGAGGCACTCATGCTAATCGGATGTTGTTGTGCTGAGGGGCCGTCAGGGGGAGGGGTTGCCAAGGCGAACCAAACAAAAGGACCACAGGTCCCCGACAACGACGGAAACAAGCCAGCGTTGGGCTTCGTTTTGCTGAAAAGAGGAACTCAGGCGATGACTGGGCCAAAAAAAGAAAAAAGAGAAAGAAGACCTGGAAACAACGATGTGAAGAATCATCAATCAATAGACAATTCCGTGAGTAAAATGTTTATTTATGATGTTGGCCAAGCGAGGCGATCCCGAGCAATGCTCCTCCAAAAGCGGGTTGGAAGCTTCTTGCCGGATGTGTCATTGACCGTCTGACAGACCGGGGCGGAGCTCATTGGGGAGTCGACCTTGCCGCCGCACAAGCCACAGCATGGGTGCGCCACTTCAAGTGGGGCTTAGCCATGCCCTCGCCAAGACTTCCCCCACCACATCGGAATCGCAAAAACTGTGGGAAATGGAAAAAAGTTCGCGATCGCGAAATCTCCGCCGAACAACGCAGTAAACGCTTCTTAGCCTTCATCACTTTGCCGAACAGGTATGTTGCTCATGTCGTTTGTTTCAATGACTCCCTCCATTGAGGGCCATGCCGCTACCCTGCGGCCCTATCATGACAATCCAAAACTGACGATTCGCAGCCGACCATCTCGCGTTCGAGTCGTGAAGGCACTCTCTCCGTAGTCAATCCACAACCGATACCTCGACCCTCGAGATCAATCAGTCAAGATGTCTTACAACAAGCCCGAGAAGGACTTCGGCGAGGCGCCCAAGGTCCACAAGATCCGTCTGTACTCCCGAGTCCGTCTGGACGAACACACGAACTGACAATAGCTCGCAGGCATTACCCTGACCTCGCGCAAGGTTGCGGCTCTTGAGAAGGTCTGCTCTGAGCTCATTGAGCGTGCCAAAAACAAGGACCTTCGCGCCAAGGGCCCCGTCCGCCTGCCCACCAAGACCCTCAAGATCATGGTGCGTTGAACAGAGGAAGCCAAGCGAGAGACAGAGAGACGAAGCTGACCGAGATACTTTGTGACAGACCCGCAAGACCCCCTGCGGTGAGGGCTCCAAGACCTGGGATCTATTCGAGATGCGCATCCACAAGCGCCTGATCGACCTGACTGCCCCCACCGAGATTGTCAAGCAGATCATCATCAACATCGAGGCTGGTGTCGAGGTTGAGGTCACGATTGCTGCTTAAGCCGAAAAGAGAGTAGGAGTAATAAAAACAAAATCAAGTGGTTGTTTCCAACTCGTGGTTTGACCGCCAGTGTGTATGTGGTGGAAATACACTGCGGTGTCTGAGATCAATGAGTTGTGCCGTGGCCCATGTACTGGCATTATTGAGACTCGAAAGGTGATGCTGCATGGGAAAACGATCCAGAGGGACGGGACCATATATATTGTCTCCTAAAAGCCGGCTACACTCTACTACAACTGCTGGACATAGCCCACTAGCGTAGCTCAGACTCGCGTCACCGAAGCGCACCATTCGCTATATTCTCGAGTGCTACTCCTTGGCCTGTGTCAGCCCTGGAGTTGGCGTTGCCTCTGGAGCTTGTGTAAGCTATTGGGTTTGCGCTTGCTCTGCGGCTTGCGTTGGCTCTGGTGCTTGCTCCCCTCGGGGTATCGGCATCAGCTCTGAAACATTGACCTCCTCTGGCGTTCTTGTCGACCCTGGACCCTGCTTCCAGGGTTGAGGCGCGGAGGCGCGGATGCGCGCTTTCAAGCTCGCCTTGACGTCTTCCTCTTCCTTCCAGTTGGCCCATGACGAAGACAGAACCATACCAATGCGCTCCATGTATTCCGACATCCTGGTCGCCGCGGCGAGATAATTTTGCTGCGAGACATATGCTCCCTTGAGCCACCGGCTGCCCTCGCCCGTCGCAAACTGCCGTCTTCCGTGGAGGATCCGCCGGTTGTCAAAGATGACGCACTCGCCCTCCTTGAGCTTCATTTCGAACATGTTGCTCTCAGACTCAACAATGGTCTGGAAAGCCGTTGCGGCGCTTTTCCAGTCTTTCAAGCTCTTGCTCCTCTTTTCGTTCGCGGTCATCTGGAAGGTTGTTTGGAACGGCGGAGCCCACCGTGTTTCTGTTGGGCGTCCGGTGGGGTCTTTCATGATGGTGTAGCGGCTCGCGAAGTAATGATTCTGGCCCTTCCGATACCCGAACCAGCTCTTGAGCCTCGCCAAGTCGCTGTATTCCTGCGGTCGTGTGATTTTCAGCTCGTATGCGGCGCGGACGCCGTGGCTGAAGAGCGACTCGCCGCCCTTGCAGCTGTTGGAAAGGCAGTGCAGCAGCTGCAGCGCCGGTACGGGCTCGTGATACATGAGATCCTGGTGCAGACCTAAGAACTTGCTGGTGTACGCCACGTTCTCGGCCTGCGGTTTTGACTTGACATCCCACGTCCGGCCGTAGAAGGTGTCCTGCAGCGGCCCGATACGGTTTGCAATTTGCTCCACCTGCTTTTCGCCATAGGGAACATCCGTGACAAAGATCAAACCCGTCCGGCGGAGGTCGGCGAAGGCGTCCCAAAAAGCACTTTCGTTATCCATCCAGTCCTTGTAGCTCACCCGGCAACGCCCCTCGGCTAGCAGTGCCTCGAACGCGGCTCGATCCCAGAAGATCTTTTCGACGCCCTTGAATGCGACCCGTCCTCTCTGCCACCTGTCGTCTTCTTGCCAGGCCGCCACCTCGTCGGCAGAAAAGATGGTCGTGTGCGATGCGCCACCGCTCGGGGCATCGGCGGCCCATACCACCTTGAGAGACCGGTCTTGGTTTAGCTCGGCATGCTCAATTGTCGGGTTGTCGGGCAGGTCAGTTGTTGAGAAGTTCTTCTGGCCCGAGTCCCGGTCGATGCATTGATGGCAGGGGCACGAGTCGCGCAGCCAGAGCGGCGATATGGCGAGCCGGTCGTTCCATTCACCGTCCCAGAACCTAAACTTGAGCTGGTCTTTGTTCCATTTGACTAACCCCGCACTAGATTTGCCTGTCTGAAACTCCGTCGTTGCAAAACATGGCGTGTTTTTGGCATCTGTGTGCTCCTGGCGGGTTGTCACGTTCAGCCAATCCACTCTGAACTGGTTGGCGGCACTGGTCGGTCGCGCGGCAGCCTGGGTGCCGCACTGCTGCCAAAGCCGAAGGGTACCGAGGGTCAAAGGCACCTCGACTGGAACACGACGCGCCGCCAGAAGCCCTACAGGGCGCGCAACGCGTAGTGGACGTCCCATGACTAGCCAGTTGTGAGAGTGGATGGAGGCACCCGCAGTCAAGGAGATGAGACTGCCGGTCGCTTGTGTATGGGACGAGGAGGAGTTGCGGGGAGGTTTGGGATCATCAGTTCATATGCACATGATACGATAAGTACAGTATATGGTATATACCAGGGACTCGGCAGAAAGTCGGAATTTCAGTCGAGATCTCCACAGTTAGCCGAAGTGTCTGGCTGAGCCTGGACCGGGATTGTGGGGTGGAGGGGCTGGGCTTGGCGAAGTGTGACTCCAGGGATAGGTTGAGGTGGTGCATCTGCACGAAGGTTGCGGCCAAAAGTAATTACCCTCTGCAGGTTTGCCAAGGCCGATATACACTGTGTGCGCTCGCACGCATTGAGCCTAACCCTTCAGCGGCTACTCCACTAAGCTTCAGCAGCTAAGCCTCTGAAAGTTAGCGAAGGCCCGCCTAAAGCTCATGTAATTCAGTGCGAGATTAATACCGTGCGGGGAACTACCAAAAAAATTTCTGCACGTTGTTGACTCATCAAGGGTACCTCGTGTAGGGTAATTACCTACTTTTGGCCGCAACCTTCGTACTGCACATGAGGTACCACTAGCCTGGAACCCCATCGCCGCTGGCATCGCAACAGTCACGGATACCCGATTGTCATAAAAGATCAGGCAGAAAATCAGGCCTTGCAAATCACAGTAATTTTCACGGAATATTATGGGATAGCTTGTCTAAGGTTTCACTTGCACGTCGGGTATTTCGAAGGCTTTTGCATCACTCCATCCGCCATCGACGGAACACCCGCGCTGAGCATGCGGCACCCCAATGAACTGTATATTACGGCACCACCGGTCCACTCCGACTCACAAGAAACAGCTGCTTCCACCATCAATTAGAAAGACGTCACAGAACGGAAGTATCAAGGGGTAGGAATGGCACAGCTTTTCGTAGTTGCCTTTGTCCCAAAAGTTTCTTGGAGACGATATTGCGGCACCGACGCCAAATCGCATCCGGCCTCGACACCACATCCACGAACTAGATGTTGGCCACCAAGAGAGCAGAAGCCAGATCTATCTGAGCTTGTGATAGGAAGAGACTTCCGCCGTGTGTTAGTTATTTTGGAGATAGTCCTCTCCCCTGCAGTCCACATTTCGACAGTTCAGACAGACTACCGACGACAAGTACCGCAGTATTAGAAACTTTAGCCGTATTTATTCCACACAGCGATAATTGCTAAAAAAATCACAGCAGCACCGTGGTAGGAACGCTTGCGCACCAGCTCTGCCTTATCTACCGACGACCTGCTTCGGGTTCTTTAACACGCTGAAAGTTGGAAGCGGCAGACCCCGGAGGCAAGATCTTTGGGGTACTCGCACTGATACAGGATGTCTGGAATATCTATCGGCCGCTTAACAGTTTCCCTGTCTGTTGAGCTAGTACATCTACTGGGTATCGGCAGTTCCTACGCTTCACGTAGCTGCTGCAGACCTGCTGAAATATATCCTACACGCATCGTCGCTAAACGACCTGCGCATCCACACCACTGCGTTTATCAATCCAGGCGAGGCCTTTGGGAATGGAGATGTTGACGTCTTTCTTCTGAAGACAGAGCAAAAGAAATATAAAATGATTTGATTTGTTTTTCGTGCGAGAAGTCGACCTCTCGGGCAGTGGACGTTCTCAACGGCGGCATGTTGCCCCATCGTCACCCTCGTCATCAGTTTGTGTGGGAGATCTAAACACTTGAACAGTCTCATGAGCCGGTCCGTTGCTGTTGGGATGCGACGCAATGGAACAGCGCACAGATGGTCAGATGTTTGGAGATACCCATGCCGAAAATCAAGGCCATTTTGAGGTTATCGGAGCTCCATGACCAGCTTCGCCGACTCGGGCCGTATAGACAAGTTACCTCTGTGACTGAATCAGGAATGCACAGGAGAGAGGCAGCTTTGGACGATCAGATTTCGGCGATCTATGGTGTCAGAGACGGGGTGTGCGATAGCGGGCTGGGAGGGTCTCTTCGCGAGGTGGGAATTCGTCAAGATCTACAAGAATCAAATCCACAATGCATCTCGTCCAGCACCATTTGAGTTCAAATGCAGAAAGATATCTTGGTTTGGTTTGCATTAGTCCACTCGGGCTGGCCATTATTCAACGCCTATGTCGCACATTAATACGTCAAGGGTATGTACCATTCGCGCTGGTCTCTGGTTCGATCCGCCGGGCTGGCGATGCCTCATAGGATCCAGGGGTCATAACTGGGACCCCCACAGAAATCGAACAAAATGGAATGCCGGAACCGCTAATTACGGAGAACTAGCGACGGGAACCATTCTACTGTATGGAATTCCCTCTCTCAAGCATGGGAGGATGCCTGGACGCTGGCCCGCAATCTATGCTCGGCCCTTCTTCCTAGCCTGGGACATGCCTATCGCGGAAGATGACATTGCGAATCGTGGAGCGTGTGCGATTTAGATTAATTAACGCCGATACCTGCTGACAGCGCTCTCTCCCAATCCCGGCGGGCGCAATATCCACGGAGCTAATGTGCGGATAAACGGCGCGCCACAATATCACAATCCCAGCGGCCTGATATTACCCGGCAAATGGTAGAGGAGCGGCCGGACCAGCAAAACCTGGGGAAACCAGGAAGTCTGGGAGCTAGGGAGCCTCTGCCGGCATAACGTGGGGTATGGGGAGAGGCATATAACGGTTGTCAGGTCGCACTCCTTTTCTTGGGATGTCGGTAGCCCAGAGATCTCCCTGTCTTCACAACAACAGCCTTTGCTCGCACCAAGACTTTCCATCAAGCCGTTAGCAGTCCGCGGTACATTTCGTTGAGAATAACTACATCATGCTTCTCACGTCCGTCTTCGGCTCGGTTGCGCTGCTCGCAGGGGGGGCTGCTGCCCATGGCGCCGTGACGAGCTACGTCATCGCCGGCAAGAACTACCCCGGGTAAGGATACTGAATGGGTCCCTAGATATTGGTTAGTGGGCGCTGACGGACTTGTGCTCTTTGCAGATACCAAGGTTTCTCTCCCGCCAACTCCAAGAATGTCATCCAGCGGCAATGGAATGACTACAACCCGGTCACGTCGGCCAGCGACCCCAAGATGCGCTGCAATGGCGGCACTTCAGCGACGGAGAGTGCTACGGCTGCTCCCGGAGACACCATCACCGCTACTTGGGGCCAGTGGACGCACAGCCAGGGCCCCATCCTCGTCTGGATGTACAAGTGCGCGGGGGCCTTCAGCTCTTGCGACGGCTCGGGGGCTGGCTGGTTCAAGATCGACGAGGCTGGTTTCCACGGAGACGGCGTCAGCGTCTTCCTTGATACCGAGAGGCCCTCCGGCTGGGACATCGCCAAGCTCGTGGGCGGCAACAAGCAGTGGAGCAGCAAGATCCCGCAAGGACTTGCCCCCGGCAACTACCTGGTTCGCCACGAGCTGATCGCCCTGCACCAGGCCAACGCGCCGCAGTTCTACCCCGAGTGCGCACAGGTTACCATCACCGGATCCGGCACCGCGCAGCCGGATGCCTCGTATAAGGCGGCCATTCCCGGCTACTGCAGCAACAACGACGCCAACATCAAGGTAAGGAACCTTCCTGGGGGATGATCGGAGAAGAAGGCGAGTATCATCAAGAGCCCCAACGCTAACTGCTGGCTTCTAGGTCCCCATCAACGACCACTCGAGGCCTCAGACCTACAAGGTCCCCGGACCTCCCGTCTGGACTGGGTCTGGCGCCAAGAAGGCTCGTTCCTTCGAGGCTTAAGAATGGTCGACTCACGGAAAACATTGAAGTGCATCTTTGCCCCAGGGCTCTTCTCTGCGCCTTCATGTTGTACATACATACATACCTTATTATATCGCATTACGCATTACGCCTTGTCTAAGCATCTGGGAGCTGTTAGCGTCAAGAGAGAGAGAGAGAGAATCTAGCAGGTAGTTACCAATATTCAGGTATATTACGCCGGGCATTGGACTTGGTGTACTGTAGTAAGCAAACCGCGTGACTGTGACACCTGTCTCGGGTACCTGAGTTACGATGTGGCTGCTGGCCTATGTACCGTACCTTATGTACGGTATGTACATACAGTATGTATCTGGTAATTAATTGATGCGTATCTGTGCTGACGTCATTACCTGTCCCTGAAAGATCGAGCTCATTCTGGGCGCCCCTTCTCTACCCTTTCTCTCCATAATTACCACACCAGATATCAACCGTAAGCCTATCACTATCACTGAACCAAACGAGACTTTCGTAAGTCGCGCATCTATTCTCTTACCCCCAAGAGGCAAGATGAACCCAAATCCACTCGCCGACCGCGAGAAGGCGATGGAGGGCCAGTGGATCAGGCAGAAAGAGTGCGTTTACTCCTCCCTGTTGAGCCCTGCTTTCCCCGCAAGACCAACGGCTGATAGGAAAGGGCAGAGCACAGATGGCAAAAGATAGGGCTGCAAAGAAGCAGCATGCAGCCAAGGACAACGCCTCCGGTGAGAAGGGTCAGCAGACGGGTGCAGACAAGGACCAAAAGTGAGAAGGAAGTATGAGCCAAACTATTTGACTTGAATTTGAAGGTTCATATCGGTCAAAGAACAAGTTTATCCTATCCATTTCCACCATCGTGCCAACTAGCCGTATGTGGAACGTGGTTATATGTTGGTAATTCTTGTCTAGCATGATAAGTTAAATCCAACGTCTTGCACATTAGGCGCCAAAGACTCGGGCGGTCAAAGCAGGTGTATGTTCCAAGACAAAATGAAAAACTTAGAAACGTTGGAATCAGCCAGACGCCAAAAGTACAAAACACCGAAACGACTTTCATCCGCGTCACCTTGTCTCCCCGATTGCCACGCCTTGAAGCTCATACGCTCCCACATTCTCCCTTCGAGGGTCCCTTCCCTCATACTCGACCCTATACTCTTGCGTCTGCATAATCACCCCTTCCGCTCGAGCCGTCTGCTCTCTCGGAGTGCTCTCGCCCGAAATATGCACCAGCACCCTCTGGCTGCTGTTCTCGGCTACAACATAGAGTTCAGCTGCTGGACTCGACTCGACAGGCTTTTCTCGGCGCAGTTTGGATACTTTGCGGGTCCCCTTGCCAACGTCCCAACGGAAACCCTGGGGCTTGGAGAAAGACTGAGCGGCCGGTTGACCTTCTTGTCGTGGGTCCCGGCCGTTCCCATCTTTGATCGGGAAAGCTGCGTCGACGGCGCCACTGAGAACTCCCCCGGAAGCCTCTCCGGGACTGTCAGATTTGCGATACGGGCAGTAACGCCGACGGGCAGAACCGCTGCTTTCGACGACTGAGGCCTCGCGCAGGTCACGGAATAAGACGCGCAGTACGGGGATGCAGGACGCCATGATTGTCGTGGCAATCTCGGCCGCCGCCCAGGTTATCAGGGCACAGCCATCGTCTGCTCGGGAGACTGGTCAGTCGAGAGGCGAAGTACAGGATGGAGGGGAAGGGAGAGAAGCAGACGTACGGGTAAAGTTTTTGGACCCCATATCGAGAAGCTTGACAGACTTGACAAAGGCCGTGGCGCCAGCACTGCGCCCGGATTAGCCGACATACCAACAAAGGACGTACTGTATGTATGTACATACATCCAGTATGTATGCACAGGTGCTATTATACAAGGTACTCACAAAACGCCCATGCTCATGGCCACGATAACCCCGACCTTCTCCTTGCGCCTCATCCGCAACCCCCAAACCAGATACCACGGCAGCAGCGCAAACAGCACGTCGCACACCCCGGACAGCGTCCCGGAAAAGAAGCCATAGCCGTTGCTCGCCCGCAGATCCCAGCACCGGCCCGCGACCCAGGGCTTCCAGTTCTTCTCGACGGGGTCGCACCGCACCCACACAAACACCGCCTGCAGGCCCATGGCCGCGTTCATGACCGCCACGACGGCCAGCACAAACACCCGGAGCCTGTCGCGCGTCAGGCGGAGGATGGTCAGGCCGAACGACGTCTTGGACCATACCGTCGCGAGGATCATGGCCGAGGAGCCCAGCCCCCCGCCCTCGAAGGCGATGACGGCGAGGTTGGAGCCGGGCGAGATGTCGCAGGGGTAGCGGCCGAAGCCGTGGTCGATGACGCGCTGGCAGAGGGCGCTGGCGGTGAGGAACATGGCCTGGGAAGGGGGGGGGGTGTTAGGGTGGGACGGGGTTCGGTTGAGGTTCGGGGGTCGGGTAGTGGCACGTGAGATTGGTGTCGAGAA